>JAOYSI010069883.1:0-22341 GCA_025775065.1 Hiodon alosoides
GGCAGCCAATGTAATGAAGCCAACACTGGTGTGATGTGATCATATTTCTTACGTCTAGTAAGGATCCTAGCAGCTGCCTTCTGAACAGATTTGATTGGTGAATGCAGTATTTTATCTTGACGTAAGCAGAAACCATTGTTCCCAAGTTTAATGAGTAGCAGCCTCATTGCAGACTTTTTAAAACAGGCATGGCCTGAAGGCTGGACTCTCGTTAAAAACAAGTTTGGTCATCTTAGTGGTGTACATGCATCTTCAACAGTGTTTTGTTGGACCATTGTCTTAATTGTCTTTTAAAAAGACTTATATTGCCAGTGGAAAACGGTATTAAAACGTTTTTTTCATTAAATTTTTTTTATTTCCATGTCTGCATTTGTGAGAGTCAGGGGTGTCCAATCTTATCACCGTTTTCGTTTTCATTCCACTCCTAAATGTACCAATATTATCGCTGTGATAAGAGCATATTTGTGTCTTTGAGAGGAATAGGTGTACATGTTCTGGTCAGTGCAGAAAACTGTCCATATCAGTTGCTTTAGGGTTTATTGGCCAGGGTTTATTGGCCAGGGTTTATTGGCCCTGAAGGGAAGAACTTGCATTAGGGTTGATTGGCCCTCACTGTGAGAAATGCCATCAATGTAGGTTACATTTTTCCACCAGTTCCATAGCTTTTTTTTCTCTTTTTAGTTTACCAAAACCACCTGGGTTTAAAGCTATTTTTGGAAAGTGGTGTTTCTTTTGTTGATGTTCTTTTGAATATAGCATTTTTTAGCTGTCTGTCTAGTCTACTAAAAAGACCTGAACTAACATTTATTGAACAAAATGTTAATACCATCAACTATTTGTTAACTAATTCAGTCATTCATTTTCATTAATGGCTTATCCAGTTCAGGGTCGTGGGTGGAATTAATGTTGAATGTTGTACGAGCAACTTAGATCCACACCATGATCAAAGGTCATAGTGCAGGAGAAACAGAAATGTGGAATTTTTAGACATAATGCTGTAATTTTAAGTCTGAATGCTTCCCGTCATTATTTACCTAAATTTTAATTTTCAGGGTCAATTAGAAACGTTTCAATTGAAACCATTATTACGGCAGTTATATTTTTTTGTCCACTAGGTGGCATTTAATATGATGTATTTGTGGTTTAAAGTATTGCCGCGTTTGAATTACGAGTAATTCCATTTAATATAAATGTAATTTACTGTGAACTACTGATGATGGACTCACAAGTACCTGTGGAAAAATAATTGCAGTGACTGATTGTGTTTGTGTCAGGCGTAATGTAGAGAGGTGCCCACGCTGTATTTTAAGCAATGACCCTTAATTGTGTCTGTCCCTTAATGCACAGAGAAAAGAGCTCTTGTGTATTATAATGATATTTGAACACCACCTAACATTATAGGTTGTATTTGCTATTTTAAATAAATGTTGTCAATACAGATTCTCTAGTCTAAGGGTTAAAATAAACATGGATGTGAAACTATTGAAAAAATTCCCTCCCTCTTAAAGCAGAGATTATGATTTTCTGTCTCCTCGCACAAAATAAGTGTCTGAAGCATGTACATGTTAAAATGGTTTTCATTTGAAAATGAGAGAACATAGCCATCCGCGTCGAGCTTCAGTGTAGAAGAACTCCTTAAATACTAAAGTGTGAAGCGCCGAAATGGATGGATTTAATCATGTGGGCTAAACAGATGGCAAGTACCTTGCTCAAGGGTGCTGCAGCGAGCCTGTCGTTTGCAACCCTCTGGCTACAGGTCGGAAACACAGCTGCCTCATTTAAATGGTATGTAATGTGTTCATATGCCAATACTGGATTGATAAAATAAAAGCTTAATGCCACGTGTAATTTTAAAGTTTGTTATAAAGTAAAATAGTTCTTTAAATAAACTATCAACAATTTGCACAAAAAAGTAGTCTGTAGGTCATATCACCATATTACAGCTATTTCATTAATACAAGATCCAAAAACACGTAGACAAGTTAACAAGTAAACACTAATCCAAAGTTATAAACTGAAATCGCCTCATTCAGTTATAATGGGCTTTTAAAATAAAAAATAAATGAAAAAACGTATCCGGAATAAACGCGGTTTAAACTGAACTGTAGAATTACATTACTCGTAAAAAGGCAAAGGCGAGATCAGTCCCTCTAGGATTTTGCGATGTCATTATTCAAAGCACAATCAACCAATCAGCGCATATTATGCGAGTGCTCGCGATTTTGACCAGTCCGGCCAATTTAAGTTTCTAATCAAAAGCGGGTTTGTAATTTTGACCAATAACTGCACTGTACCGTGGAAAACTGCCCAATCCAACCACACGTCAACAAACCGTTTCCCTCCTGAAGTGGTAGCAGGGAAGACTGTGGCTAGCGCTGGAAGAATCAAGGTGAGTGGCGTTTTATTCAAATATTTAGTACGAGGTCTTCTAAGTCTGTCAGTGCAATTTGTCAGCTTTGCCGTTTTAAACTCTCTGTAAAACTTAATACTTATATATATTAAATGGTAATACTGTTTTATAAATACATATCAACCACAATACTCTATTTTTAAGTTTTTTGTTCTTTATCTCCCTTATGACTCTTTCAGAAAAAATCTCAATATCAGGTATTTTGGAGTTGGAACTCCACCAAGCCTGATGGAGAGGTGTGTGTGTGTGTGTGCGCGAGTGGATCAATATGACACACGGATATATATTTTATCTAATTGTTCAATTGTTAATTCTCAGTTTGTGAAGATTAGGTACACATTTGCACAGCAGTCAACATGCCCCTATCCAAAAGTGATCACCCCATGAGGCAGTTTCTGAAGGAGAAAGTCCTAAACGGAGGTGCCATCCCTGGATACAACCAGCGACATGAAAAGAACTCAAGAAACATCTTGCAGGGAAGCTGGTGGCAGTCATCTTTGATGAAAAAAGATTGAAGGAAGATGTGTTCTAGACATCCTCATCGCACCACTTGAAAAGGATACCTCGGGGAGGAATCTTGTCTCTCTGGCAGAGACAGTGTTTCTGGAGCAGTACAACCATTCTGCAGATTCCATGGCAGTGGTGTAACCCCAACTCTCTGCACATAACATGCATGTCTCATATCATGAATCTGATAGGGAGTGCTTTCTGCAAACCTTTTGATCAGCTGAACACTTTTTTTTAACCACGCAAAAAAGATACCTTGCCTTCCTCACCACAAAACTGGCAGGACGGAAGAGAGCAACTAGGGCTCCCAATCCATGTGCATGCTGGAACTCATGGTTCTCAGCAATGCAGTGCCACTCCAAGCAGTTTGGCCTCTACAAGGAGTTCCTAGCGATGGAAATACAGGTAGGATTTTAATCTACATGCATTCTACAATTGCTTTAGGTATTGTCATTTATATAATTGTAATTATGCAGAAAAAAACATGGCCTACATTTTTGGCATTTCACAGTGAGTATAAGTAATATTTCTTATGTTCCTTTTTTATTCCTTGTCATTCACTGGTGTGTGGCCGAAGTGCACCACAGCCTGTAGAAAAACTCCATGAGAGGCTACAAGACCAAGAGCTGGTTCAGTGGCTGCAGATTCCACTGAACATCATGGCAGTGTCATCCTACTGCTTTTCAACATCTTCCAGAGCAGACGCCCTGTGACAACAGAGATCTTTCACTATTTAGAGGACATGCAGAAGAACATAGCAGCCAACAAAGAACTACAGTGATGCTTGTTCACACTACTTTGATGCAGCTGGCGACTTACCCTTTGCTTTGAAAACAAAAATCTTGCACACTGTTGAAGAGGCTAACAACAATGCAGAGGAAAAACTTTCAAAGTACATGTCTGGTGGACGGCCTGCCATGGAGTTTCCTCCAAGAAGTTAGGGTGTTTGATCCACATCACATTGCATTTATGGATAACGTTGTCCAGCTACATTCCAGGCTTCGGTAAGGTACCGAGAGATGAACTGGATGTCTACTTAACCAAAGGTAGTGGGGTGGTGGATTTGGATGTCTTCTGGGATGGACTTCATGAGACTTCCTGTGCTGAGTTCCCTGGCCAAACGCTACAAAGAGGCAGTCTCAAAATCAGCTGATGCTGAGCGAAGAAACAGTATCTACAAGCTTGTGTTTCCAGCCATAGGCGATCAACTTCCTAAGAACAACCTGCGAGCCTTGGTCTTAATGTTCCACAGCCAACGACTCCACAGTGGAGCAATTGAAATGGAGGAAAATTTAGATTTTCTAGATGAGATAGGCGCTTGGCAACAACCCCCCCCACCCCCTTTTGTGTGTTTAAAAAAAAATGGCCCAAAAGAGCATTTTGTCTTTTATTGTTTTTATGGAAGATTAACTTCCATAATATGTCTTCCAAATATGTCTTAATTGCAGATTGGAGCCTAGGTGTTTTTGTCCTAGTTTAATCTTTTTAAGTACCTACAGATTATGGGGGCATGCATTTTTGTTTTTTGGAACTCTAGTTGGGGGAACTAGAGGGGGTCATCTTGTTCAGAAAAAGGAGCTGTGTGTTCAGGAAAATAAACCTAATCGACTTTTAAACTTTAAATGTTTCTAATTGTTTTTTTAATGATGTAATATGCTTAAAATCATCTTAAATCTGAGCACATATGTATTTTTATTGCTTTGTATCAAATTAACGTAAAACGTATGTGAAAACGTATTAAAACGTAAATGCAAAATGTATTGCAGAATTTTAGAAAAGCTGCTGCATTTTTGGCTGCAGAAATTGCAAAAAAAATTAACCAAATCCTGGAGGGACTGCAATATACATAAAGGGTGTTTTGTCTACAGTTTGCAAGTTTCTGTGTGTCCGTTACTGGACCGAGTCATTGCCTTTGACCTTCCAGAGTTGCTGGGTGTGGCAGAGAACGTCTTTGTGGGTGTAAAGGTTTGGGTTGATGGTGCTGTCTTTTTTCCCAGGGTGCAGTGCCTTTCTCTCTCTGCCACAGACGCTCTACAACATCTACCAGTGAGTAACTTATTCATCACATTCCGAGAAAAATGCGTAAGTAATCCAACGTAGAAACGATACTAATAATTTGGAATCGCCAATTGCGCAAGTGCATCTCAGCTCAAATCCCAGTCACCTTCGAGCCACCCACCTTTTTAAACTCTGCAGGTACACGGTGGTAGATCCAGTGTTGTTTGCATATTTGCACACCAGTAGCATTTTGACTTAGTATTTAAGGGGCAGCTAAGTAGCCTAGTAATAGGTATAATTTAATTATTGGACTTATTGTGACTTATTTAACCCCAGGGCACACAAGAAAGGGACACTTCAGAGGAACTCGCTGTATGAAGGCCTCCTGCCCCTCCTCTCCCCAACCCTCCTCTTCATCCTCCTCACCACCTGGGCTGTGGCGTCACCCAATGACATCCTCACGCTGCACCCCAGACTGTTTCTGTGGATGACTGGGGTAGCCTTTTCTAATGTCACAGTAAGGGTCTCTCTCTCTTTCTTTTTCTTTCTCTCTCTCTCTCTCTCTCTGTGGATCTGTGGATGATCTGGGGGTAGCCTTTTCCAATGTCACAGTAAGGAGCTTCTATATACTGCTGATTAGTTGATATTTCAAGTGATGTTCCCAAAACATTCTATTGAATATTTTTTCAACATCAGATTGGGATTTTTGTTTGTCGGTGTATTTCTATTACACTTGAAATTTATGTAAAAATGCCTTTTTTGCTTTGGCTAACCTTCACAGGTTAGATAATAACCACCAGAAGTTGAAGGTAGGACTTCAAAAGTACCACTGTGGTCTACATTGCACAAAACAATGCTACCATTGTTATCTTGGTTCACCTTCAATAGTTAGCTAGTTATGTTATGTTAATAATGGTTCCCTCTTTCAGTAATTAAATGGTTGTGTTATATTTGTAATGTCATATTGGTTCCCCCATCAGTAATTAACTGTTGTGCTTTTCCCACCACCATCCTCTCCTAAAGTGCCGACTGATCATCTGCCAGATGACTAACACCAGGTCTGAGGCCCTGCATTGGCTCTTGCTCCCACTGGCAGCGATGGTGGCAGGAATGGTGTGGGGAGTCCAGTCCCGGACCGAGTTTGCATGGCTGGTAGCCTACAGCGCGCTGGTCACAGCAGCCCATGTTCACTACGGCGTCTGTGTGGTGAGTGGGTCTGGGCAGTCCCACTCACTCTGCTGTCCTCGTCCTCCTGAGACACTCTGAGATTTTATCTGTAGCTACTATTAAAGATACACAACTAAACCCGAGTTATCTGGAGGCGGTAAATAAAAATTAAAAACGTATTAAAAATTTATTTTTGTTTAATTTTTTACAATAGCTAAACAAGGAGGGAATAACTGTAAAAAATAACAGCTACTAAGCAGATGCTCTCATCCAGAGGCACTTGCATTGCTTACAATTTACACAGTATATTACAATATTACACAGGTATTTACTGAAGCAATTCAGACTAGCCACCTTGTTCATAGGCTCTTCCTCATATGTGCCTTTTGATGCCTAATTCAGGTACATAGTATGTGCTAAGCTCCCGGAGTTCAGCTTAAATCCTTAGGTTTCAAAGCTCATCATCCTTCTGGGGTTTTCCCAGCTGACAACTAATCAATAGTAAATCTTGCATATTTATGTAAATGAAGAATAGTATTTACCATTGAGATTTAAGTGATCAATGATTTTTTTGTGTAGCCTAGTTTGTATCTAAGCATTATGTGGATTTACCTCCTATTAATTAAAGATTAAACATCTTTGTATTTCTTCTTTTCAGGGGAAACAACTGAGCAGACACTTGAGTATTTACATCTTCACCCTGGATAAACGGCATCCGCACTGACCGTGCCCACAGGCGGGCACGAATACTGAACAATTCAGTCTCATAATTAACAGCAGGAAAATGGATCTCTCTTCAACATCCTTGTATTTTTAAAGACTGAGAGCGGATACAGGGTGGCTGCTTTTACAGTTTGTCTGAAGAAAGCATTATAACTTCTGAGGTAATTCACTGAAGATATAACCGAGGGGGCCGTTACCAGAGAAATTACACACTGGGGAAATGCCTGGGTGTAAGAATACCATGCTGGCAAACTAGCAAAAGTATTGCTGCACGCCACAACTGAGATGGCAGCAATTGGGAAGAACGATCTTCGTTTTAATATTAAAAACACTAGAGCTGGTTATTTTCTGTAACTTTTAGTCAAATGGGATGCAATCAGGTCTTCCATGCCGGACTGATAGATTTGTGAAATAAACACTTTTTTAAAGCAAAAACTTTTTTTATGTTTAAATGTGCAGAGGATTGAAGATTTTGCCTCTCCAGTGTCATGTTTTAACACAAACGCAAGTAATCCATAATTTTTATAAACGAAAAAATAAATCCAGGACAATGGGGGTTTATGGAGAGACAACTTTGATAAAATTTAGTTACTGATAGTTTTGATACCAAGATGACAGCTGCGCTTCAAACACCTTTTTTACTGCCAGTGACACAAAATCCAGCTCCTAGCAAAGCAACAAAATCTAGGTCTCTTCAATTGGGGGTAGGTCCTAACTGCATTTGAAACCGAAAACTAAATGGAGTATAGAAATATTGTAGCACAAGAGTGTTGACTTTTTATTTCTGAGACACTCTGTGTTCTGTACTGTCCCTGGATTATGTAAAATTGTGTTCGATATTTTGACCATACAGTCAAAGTGCTAAAACTTTCTTGCCCAGGGTAGACCAATCCCGAGCAACCTTTGACCTCATATTTGGTGTGCTACCATCTATTAAGACAAAAATATGTTTGTTTATTGCTAATTTTAACGTAATCCCTTAAACAATATAGTCCCATTTGGTATTTAAATAACTGAAAAGTAATCCCACACGTAAAATGCAATATATTTTTATAATACCTTTAGGGAATCAATAGGCAATTAATTACTCTCTGATCCAGGCTTAAAAATGTTAAATCACAATACTAGCTACCACATAAAAACATCTACGGGGGACTGAAAGGCTCGCTGATCCAATTTTTAAAACAGAAGAGTTTTAATAAGAATTCTGCACGAGTACATGGCATTGTCTGTTTGTGATAGACATCAGAGATTTTGAATGTAATTTAAGTATATATTTTGTTTGTATAAACAATATTCTAAATAATTTCTCTAGAATTATGTTTTAGTGTAGTGACTGTTCGATATGGTTACTCACATTTATGTGAAAGGCTTCCTGTCATTTTTAATGTGGTCAGAGTAGCCTTGCACTTTTTAAAAAAAAATTTTTATTGTGTCAAATAGAAGGCTCCTGTAAACTAATTAAATTCATATTGTACTTTTGGTTGTTTTGTTTAATTGCAAATTTGTATCCAATGATTAAACCCAGGCAAAATGTATTATCCAAAATTTTTGTGCCAGGGAAAAAATGTATGGAGCTCAATACAGTTTGAGCTATATATAGATTCCATTGGGACTTTTGTTCTACCACTGTTTCACTTGTTTTGATGGAGATGTTGGTTGGATATGTCTGCAGTGATGTACTGCCACCGGCTGATGTCTGTGATGTTAGTGTCCCACCCCTCATCAGGTATTAAAACACTAAACATTCAACGGCAGTTTATTTGAAGTATTACCTGCAGGTATTTTTTGGGTGAAGTGTAGCCTGCTTCTATCATTAAATTCCTCATAAGTTAAATGTAGTTTAAGTAACCCGTTGACAAATTTAGTTTTTAATGATCAAACACTTCCCTGGCTGTGCACAACCTGCCCAACAGTCCCTTAGTTCCCTACTTTTGAAATGTTCATGTATACGCTACCATTTGACCTTTTTGCTTTAACTCATATGTGCAGGTGGCCTTTAACTCATGTGCCATTTTTATTCAAGATGAAGACTTTAACAAGACAACTCTAAAGAATTTCTCTGAATTTTTTCTTATTGGGTTACACCAACATTTAACAGTTGTGGTGAGAAATACCGCTAAACGATCAGTTTAGCTTCAAGCAATACTTTCTCATAGCCACATTCTTAATTCCATCCGTTCTGTCTACGCGTCGTACTTGACAGTTGCAGTGTTCATAAGACACAGGTAATTTAGGAATAGCTCATTTCAAATCTACAGGAGGCATATTGGTAAATGCACATCACTACAATCACTGAGCCTATTACTGTGGAGTAGCTCTGATGTGCCTATTAATTACTGGAAACATGCATATTTACATTGGCACGGAAAGTGTAAATATGGTACGACGTCAATGTCATCGCCCTCTTAATGGGTTTGCATGAAAACTACATAAAACCTGTAATTTATACAAAAAAATGCTAATAAATCCACAGCCAGGAACAATTCATCCAGCTATATCGTTTTAAAATTTAACGGTCATTTAAAAGAAGAAACCGGAGACAAAAGCACGAACGAGGACATCAACTGTGAAGGTCGGCCAAGCTCCCGCCTGGAGTACAGCATAGGGAACAACCTTTCATTCTTGAGGGTTGTAGGTTTTATTGTAGCAAATCCATCCAAATATCCTTAGCTTTGAAATGGCAGGTCGAACATACAAAACACAGCTCACTTAACATAGTTTTTTATTAAATATGTAAAAAGATAAAAGCAGGTCGTTATTCACATAATCAAAGACAAAAATAAAAAGAAACAATGCTAACATGCAACAAATTGTAGGGAACCCATAATGACTGGGACACATCTGAATAAAACATGTTTTGCATGTAGGGAATCCCCAGTACGTTTTATCTTTTTTGCTATTTATATCTATAAACAGTACATTTGTTTACATTCCTTTTCATTGTACATGTAATATATGACAAAAGCGTTATGGTGAGCAATTGAGTTTAGTAATAGTAAATGCATAATTAAGAATAAAAGTAATACAATGTACTGGTAGACCAGATAATGTGAAATTACCCAGTGAACAGACCGGTAACAATTTCCCCTGGACCTGTTTTAAAATTAAATATAAGCATCTCTTACACATGAACTTCACTGATACTTCAATTCCTTGGAATTTATGACAGTCACAAATAAAACGGTCCTTACATACAAGCTAATTTGAATTGATTATCCAAGGAGTTACTGCAGCAGATTTTCTTCAGAGCACCCCCCCCCCCATTTGTGTGAAAATGACCACAGCCTTTTAATACAGAAAAGTAAACCGTAAATCAGTTGAAAATCAGTTAAAGAATCATTAATTAAATCCAAAAGAAATGAAATGTCTCTGATAGCAGTAAGGATGGAAGAAAAACAAATTAATGCTAGCCTTTGCTTATTGCATTTTATAAACAGAACTGATATGCAAGATGGGGAAAAAAAAAAAACCCACACACAAATAAAACGTGAATTTCGCAGAATACAATAACAGTAACTGAAGGGAAAGAAGGTGATAATGTTCACACTGATGACTGACAGGAACTTTCTGACATGCAACACATCCTCATACCTGAGCTCTGAGTAAAATCATCTCCAAACCAGGGGTCGGGTGGACTGTCCAGGAACATTCAGGCCAGAGTTTCTGGGTTGAACCGTTAGGAGTGGAGGCAGTAATTCACCAAGTCACAAAAGCACAAAAATGTTGAACAGCGGCAGAACGAAAGGATCCCCCCAGGTTTAGAGAGGCCACTTTATGTGCACCATCCTCAGGAGAACAAACCAAAAGTCAGGAACAAAAAAAAAAAGCTTAAAACAGTCCTCATAAAAACAAAGGGCGGTGTGTGATGAGGGGAGGTTCTCAGTACTCGTCTTGCTGGGCCTCTTCCTCCTGGGCTGGGTGGTCCTGGTGCTCCAGGTCCGGGTGGTCTGGGTCATCCCCAGGGTCTCCTGCTCCCTCCTGCAGGGGCAACAAAAACTCACATCCCAATTAAGCTGCAGTCACCTTGGAAAAGCCATACTCGGACTGACATTAGGCAAACTGGCTTTGAGAACAAAATGCAACTGTGGAACCAAAACCGTCAGAATAGAACTGTTATGGGTAGCTAGCAAAGCGACGGGTAGCTAGCAAAAAGGACCAACAAAATGTTTTAAACTCGTAGGACAGGGGTCGGCAAATGGAGGGCAGGGCTCTATAGGACGGAACAACTTACAACTTCATTGTAATATTGCCTCTTTAAAGGAAGCTTTCAAGGGGGTTTCACCATACGATCTTAATATATAGCAACGGCGGGGCAAACAACAAACTATATACTGAACACATAATGTTTCCTGTGTCCGCTGATGTGTGCGTTTCGCTGGCTAATCTCTCCCTAGCAGCCTGCCTGTGTGCCCGTTTTGCATGTGTGTAAATGCGAGTGGATATTCATGAGCCAATGGGTGATGAGTAGGCGGAGTCAGCAGCGTAGGGCATGAATGACGGAATTGAATAAAGCAGGGAAGACAGAGAGCCCCTTTGAATAAAACGATAAAAAAAGAAGCTTTTGCTGCACCCTGTTGGTCTCTTCATTGACTGCCAGAACCCCCCCACTACAGTATATTTCTAGCCACAATGCACAAAAACGTTTTGCAGTATTGATTCCAAAGTGCAAGTTTTTGCATACAACGACATGCATTACATAATGTCTCTCTCTACCCTACATAGCGAGACTTGAATGTAATGCTATCAGTTAATATTGCTACCAACTGAGCAAGCACTACTCTGTTAAAGTAATCAGATGGTAATAATCACATGTTTTTAGCACAGTGAACTAACTTTCAGTTTCAATAGTTTGTTTTTAAATTGGATAGGTATATAAAAAAAAAAGTTAAAATATTCAATAAAAAAAAAAAAAAAAAAAAACATTTCTACCGGGGGGTGGGATTGGTGCATTGTAGTTCCAATTGGCCCGCTTGGTGGCAACCAAGACATCAACTGGTCTGCCATTTAAATTAATTTCCAACCCCTGGCGTAGGACTTTCACATGCAGCCAAATGGGCACAGAGTCTTAGGGGTTAGGCTGCCCAGTTCAATTGTTACCATGGGATCAGTATTACTTACTTCACAGTACAACTAAGATTTTTTGCATTGACTGAATGTCAAAAAATTAAATGTTAAATCTTCATTCAGCCTCGACTTCTAATGAAGTGGTAGTCCCAGCCAATGCCAGGGAAATGTGCCGGCCATACTTTTACAGCTGAGAGAAGGTCCTGTGTATATCGTTTTACCTTTGTCCTGTTTCCCGATGTACATAAATAATGACTTTATGGCACGGTTAAATGCATGCTCTTCATCCTAATAATTCATGTTCGACAAGTTGATGTGGGAAACAATGTACACAATGTAAAAACCAATAAGAAGGGAAGAATTATGAAGGAAACTGGCCCATGACCACAAGGGAGGGAAGAATTATGGAGGACACTGGTCCAGTAGCTGACCTGTTCCTCTGCGGCATACAGGACCTCCATTAGCCGCTCTACAAACTGGGCGCTTTCCTGGCCCTGGTCCTGACACAGGAGCTCAATCTCTCGCAGCTTCCCAAAGTAGAAGTCCCTCTCTTTCTCCATTCCTTCCAGTGCAAGCTTCAGAGTGTTCATCTGCCACAAAACACAGAAGAGAGCCATTAGACCACCTAGTGTGACTTGTCCAAATTACAAGCATTACCTATCCGGCAGCTAAAGTAATATCCATTCATATAGTCGGTATCTGTTAACATTAAATGTATGTTTTCTTTCAGTTTTTCTTAATTAACCTGGCCAGAATGCTACTGCTCTGTAGCCATTGACTGTGGGATAGTGTCTTTTACTGTAGATAGTTTACAGTTTTATACTTTGGAAAATTAAACGACTAAACAATACTATTAATGTAATAAATTATACTTTTCAGTATTAAACGGTTATATTTACTAAATTCAGATTGTATTGCAGGCCTTGCATCGTATAGCATTTGCAGAGTATCATTTCATCCCTACGGTTCAGCACCCTTATTTTTTGCGTTGACTAGGCATGAAAAGTATAACGTTACTCAACACTTTCAATGTTCTCCGCATTTATGCTGTACAATTTCAGTGAGAAGGTCTGTAAGTAACTTTCCCTGCTGATGATGCACAAATTGCCTTGCCTCATTCAAAAGCTGCTCTAATATCAGCGCAATACCTGCTCGTTGAGCTGTGTGACCTGAGCCTCCAGCTCCTTCTCCCCCTTGGCCGGGGCAGAGGGCGAGGGCATGGGGATCTTTTTCGCAGATGAGGGTCTGGATGATGGTGTTGTGGGTTTTGAAGCTGAACTTGCCCTGGTAGCACCTGCAAATAGCAGGATGAAATGCATGTGAGGACAGTTCTAAAAAGTCGTGGTGAAACATTTATCACCCTCTACAATTCACATGCTAATTCCCTTTTATCTTATGATGATCCTCAACCTGAATTCAATATTCAAAGCATTGCCTCAACCCATTCATGATCACTGTGTGCGTTTAAAGTTAGAATGTATTCTGGGATAGTTCCACAGATCAAGAGGGTGTGGTGTTTGCACATTACTCACCTACTACTAGACGAACAAATAAAGAGTTGTACATTATTCTGAAATTGATTGAGGCTTCTTTGCCAACATTTCCTAGCCTTCGTTGGGTGACTAATTTGATCGGGTTTACTGAGCAAGTTACCCAAACATTAAAACCTTTCGTTTTCTTTCTAAATATGGACATCTTGAAAACAGTGAAAATAAAATGACAACTTTTCCAGGATAAATATAGAATACGGAATAGCTGCATTTTGAATTCAGAAGCAAATTAACAGGGTACTGACAATGCTAGCAATATGCCCTTTGAAAATGATATATAACAATGTGACATTTCATTAAGCAGGAAATCTGGAACTAAATGCCATCAGGCAGCACTATAATTAAATGATACCTGCCAGATTGTTGGAAAGAAAACCCAATTGTCAACCATGTCTTCTCAAATGAGATACAAACATGCCATAAATTATGAAAAGATATGCAATTCTTCTGTTCTTCATATGTAATTCCTTTTTTTTCCTAACCGTCTTGTCTAAGGATATCAATAACTGGGGAAATTACCAATGTCGAACCAGCTTTTTTCTTGTGGCCCTTCTGAAAGAATGGCCTCACAACCACTAAAGAAACTTGGTTGTGTCCATGAAGATAAAGCTCACTTTATTAATTTTATAAAACTGTTGGAGAGGAGAGAGAGAGGTTCACAAAACAGGAAAGCCAATGGCAGGTACTCCAATAGCTGCTCACGCATTTTTAGCTTGCCAAATGATTATCATTGTTTATTCTCACAACCGCTCTAAAGATTAGAGTTCTCGTTTTGAGTACAAGTCACTCCAACTCTGACAGAAATGGAGCAGTTTCTCAGGGAAGTAAGCCAGGCCTCAGACATTTGTAGGTCCCAGGAGTCCTTTCATTTGCAAGAACTGGGGCTGCACGCTGTGAACAAGCCTCCCAGCCTCATGGTGTTGAACTGAAAATCTTTGCTTTAATTATCACTGCTTTTAGTCATTTCAATTTCACGACTATTTAATTTTTTACGACTGTTAAACCCTCTCCACGTTAGTTTACAGTTATGGATAGTTTTAACCCTCCTATTTTGTTGTGGATCAATGAGACCCGTTTCCACTATTGAGTCATCTTAAATACTCGTTAACCTCTCTTTCTCCTTGATTAAAAATTTAATTTATTTTTAAAACTTTTCCTCACTAAGGGCCATGAACCTACATGCAAAGTGTGGGCACACTGATGTGTTCTGGAAAGTCCTTGTATAATTTGTATACAAAGATGAAGAAAGATGAGGTCATTTTGACCTCTACACCTACAATGTATATTGTTATGTCTGGTTCTCACCTTCTCAACCTGAACTTCCCAGTGAACTTGTGAAGCTGCATTCCTAAAAATGAGCCTTTTCTGAAAATGCAACTATTGTTTCCCAAAGAAAACCAAGAATGTTATAGTAATGACCACAATTCACAAAGATGCATCTCTGAGTGCAAGAGAGGACCTGAAGCCACAAATTATCCTGGATTATAATTCCACCAAAGGAGGAGTTGACAACCTGAATAAAGTCACAGAAACGTACAGCTGCCAGCACATGACTGCCCGTTGGTCTTTGGTGCCTTTTTATAACATCATATATCCGCTTACACTGCCTTCATCTTGTGGACTGAAATCAACCAGAAATGGAAGGAGAAATGCAACTTTTAAAAAATGTTGGCTTTTCATGGAGGAGCTTGGTAAAGCATTCATCACTCCCAAGATCTATTGCCGCTCCCGGCCACCTCGATCCACAGCGACTGCAGCCATTCTCCCGAAAGTTTGCCCTAATGTATCCAGACCCGCAGTCAAATCAACAAGAAATGGATCCAGTGTATACAGGTGTTGGCAAGAAGCGAAAATGCCAGGTCTGCCCCCCTCGTCAAGACGGTAAAACCAGCACCACATGTGTACAGCGCAGGAAATACATCTGCAGAAAGCACACACTTTTTGCTCATCATGTAGAGCGTAATTGAGACTGGGTGAAATCATGTCTACAGAATCTTTAGACTTTAAACTCGACTCAACTATAAAAATCTACATTATATTAAACAGTAATATCAGAAATAAAATGTTTAATAAATATTCCATACATTTGTTCTCATTTTTTTGTAGTCTGACAGAATAAAAGGTTTACTGTTTAAATTTGGTTCTTTGCCATTTTTGAGTGTACTGTGTGGGTCAATCTGACCAATAACCTAATGGATGTTTTCAACATAATACGAGGGTTAATTGAAAGATCTGGACTAAACCAGCTGGTTGACCAGTTTTGCCAACTTAGAAATTGGGTAAGCAGGCCAAAGAGGAGAGAACTAATGATCAAAGTCTTGCTCAGGAGTTTCTTATAACTACCTGGGGTAGAATATCTTACTAGAACAAGAACCATGGTGGACTTGCCTGCAGTGGGTGAGCTGGCTGCGTGGTGGGACTTTTTGGGCAGGTTGAAGATCTGTTCCCCGGGGTCTGGGGGAGGGATGGCGTCCTGTCCCTGCCTCGCCTGGACAGGGTTGTACTCCTTGCCGTCATAGTTGGCGTCAAAGAACTTCTTAAACCACTGGATGAAATCGAGGTTGTCCTGAAACCGGCCTTTGACCAGCTTCTCCACAGGAATAATCTGGGACCAAAACAAGAGATAAGAAAGAGAAATGTTTCGGTAGATTCCTGTTGGAATCTTAAGATTCAATAAAAACCGGAGGGAAATTTCACTCCTCATGGATATGGACCAGCACATTCTCCCTCAGCCACACAGCCCTTGTCCTTCAAGGGTAGCAGGAGACTTTTTCCACTCACCTTGTCCACATTCATCCTCTTGAAAGAGGCTTGCAGCAGCTTGAAGTTGTGAATGTACTCGTGCTCAAGCTTGGCCTGAAACTTGACTTTCTTCAGACTGATGCAGCCAGGAAACAGCATGTCCATGAACTGGCAGTAGGCTGCTCCTGGAAATAAACGGACAAGTTAGACCCCATGTCCAAAATACATTAAAACCCTTTCTAAATATGGAAATCTTGAAAATACAGCAAAAACTAAATATGACAACCGCTTTTCCAGGATAAATATAGAATAGCTGCATTTTGAATTCAGAAGCAGATTAACAGGCTAACAGGGCACTGCCAATGCTAGCAAATTATAAAAAAGGAAAATTATATACACAACATTTGGTTAAGAAGCAGGAAATCTGGAACGAAACACCATCAGCCAGCACTATAACTAAAGGATACCTGCCAGAATGTTGGCCCGTATAAACTTCTGAGTAAAACTGACAACGTCATAGATTCTCACAATCAGGATTCCACAAAACGTTCCACGTACGTTTTTATACACAGTATAAACCCTTCTCTCTAACATGTGGAAACTAGAGGAAAGCCGCCCCCAACTTACATAACATAGCAGTTGTGTTTGGATTCAAACTCCAAAGACATAATGTAATAGTAATTATAATACACGATACATGATAATGCAATGAGTTCCAACACTACCACCAGTAAAAAGAAAACCCCAGAGAAAACCCAACCAACAGATGGAATTAAACAGTAAAAAAAAAAAAAATGCTGGTTTTACTATGTAGTTAGAATAATCTGACTAAAAGAGCTGGCACACAAAACTTTTTAAAGATGTGAATTCAGCGGTATAGATTCCAGTTACTATGAGAGTACTATGGTTAACCACACTCATCTGCTTTGTATGTTACAACCGCAAGCACCCTCTGGTCACACATTCACAAGTGTGGGCAGGGTTATAATGAACAGGTAAGCTGTAGAAATATTACAATGACCATGCAGAAAATATTACAATGAACCAATTACATATTTTCTTTAGGGCCATGCCTTGAGACCAAGAGGGAGACTATAATTTACCCAATTCCTTGGTGTATCTCTGTGTTTATTGGATTTGTATGGTCCATCTTAGTGGTAGAACACATACACAGGAACTTGAATCAGTCCCAATGACTGTTATTTTATTTCAGGCTTTAATGCAATGATATAATATGAGCAGCGTGGGACCTACAACCACCAGATTAGGGTTTGAGCAGGGTTGGACTGTAAACACGAATAAGCTTTTCACATTCAGAATACAAAAAAGGACGAAACTATTTCCGAATACTAATTTTACAAATATATCCAAAGCTGAACATTACATTTTGAAATATCTGCTGTATACATTGTGAATATCAAAATTACAAATTATAAATTGGTGCCCGTTGATCTTTTTTTTCTGCATTTTAAAAAAACACTTGGCAGTAAATTGTGGATAAACCCACTCTAGTCACTAAAATTAATATTAATTTATTAGTAAAGCAGGAGTTAATTATTTATTATTAGTCTATCAGCATTTAGGCAAGTTCATATTTTTGCCACCATTGCAAGTTAGCTTCGAATAAGGGAAACATTAATTATCCGGCAGCTGCTAAATGACAGCTAGTTTGTACCATAGAAAATCAGTCTGCTTGTCCATGCTTGAAGTTGAATTTGTGCAGCAAATATACATTTTAAGATGTGGTCAGATCACATCTTAAGTTTGACTATTATTATAATTATAGTTACAGCTAATTGTTATTAGTTTGTAATAGGCATTGAGAGATCAAGCGAGTAATTATTTTTTGTTATTTTTATTATTGGTCCTGAAAATATATTTTCCTAATGGATTTTACTTGTGTGTCTGAATAATTACTTTTGAAGAGAAGTAGTTTATCTGCAAAGTCAGGAAGAGTATCAACATGACAACAGTTGCCATACAACAGCATGTTAACTTGCTTCTAGTTCTAGACCAACATTCTCTCCCATCACACAGCAACAACCAGATTTGATCCACACTGACGCATACGACAGAACTTAAAATATGGTACAAGAAATAAAATAAACCGAATAAAGGTTCTTGTGTAACGTTTATTTTTTGATTATCTCACATAAAATTGTTACTACAGCTTATGTAGTACTCTTAGAAGAATATTTCCTAGGTATTATTCAGTAAAGCAGATCTTTTAGTACTGATTCAAAGCGCAACAATTAAAATGAGCTGCAGGGAAACACTGAATTGGAGAAATAATTCTAATCTTGTTATTAAAAATATTACTACTAAATTACTAATTTAGGTTTGTCTGTGCTTTTTTAATGTTAAGCCAAGTTAAAACCTGTGTCTGATAAGGTGTATTCTGAATTACTCATTTTAAGTAACGGAATACATTACCGATTACATTCAGAACTCTATTCAGGAACAGATTACATTTTCAGAGTATCTTGCCTGTTGGTCCACAGCAAGGCATTGGTTTCTGAAGAGATTTAGATGGTTATCAGGTTATTGCCTTGTCTACACAGGCCATCAATTTGGTAATGAATGGAACCCCTTTGCCAAGACACAAGGTCTGGTTCAGTGATATTAGCAGTAAAGTCAGTGAGTAGGACTGAATGAAGGACCACTCAAGGACAGAGGAAAAAGTGCTTCTGACTAGACCAAAGTTGACAATTTTGGACAGGGACAAAAGAATAATGAATGACTAAATTAACTTCTGTTAGTTATGTTCAACAAAAAAAGGAAACCATGGCTATCTAAATGGGTACGATACTAATAAATACATACTTATAAATGCATCATCAAGGCCATTGGGCAACGCAGGGATGATAGTGCAGCGCTGAAGCTTGCCACCAGAGCATCTAAATGACAAAGGAACCAATATCCTATTGCTATAAATCTTCTAATGGGTAAAAGGGCAGTATTGGAGACATTTACATCCACACAGTAAGTGTCATTAGGCCACTTAAATTTATGTTGCAGAAGAAAGTTCCCACATTCAATGTACAGCGCTGCGCCCAACCAGAACACCACCAGGCCCATGTCTTACCTGAAGAGAGCTGCTCCACTTTCGTATAGTTTAGACACAGGATATCGTTGACCCAGGCAGTGATGTCATGTCTGCTCATGGTCTCCTGAGTTATTGAGGTAGAATACACATTGACCGCCATCCCCCAGCTGCAAATGATGACAGAGTAGGCACTTGTTAGCACCAACCAAACCCATACAAACCTGAAATACAATACATGTAAGGAAGTAGCACCACTCAGGATTGTGCAGACACATAGATATTGCAGATCGAGATTATAATTAGTTTATTTGACACAGTCAACCTCTGGAAATGCCACCATCGGTGAAAAACGTTTTTATATAATACTTGTATGATGAACCAAAAAAATCAATTCTGGTTCCGTTAAACGTATATTTGGCCGTTGCTTTTTGTAAACAATCCAACAGAGGGCGCTCCAATAAGCATTAAGGTTGAGAAGCTGAAACGTCAATAAAGCTGGACATTGAAAATCAAGAATTTTACAGTTCCACTATTATCATTTAGAAATGTCCCAATTAATTTGACCTATAAAACCTTTTTAAATGTTGCACAAACCATACAAATGTCCTACAATCAATATCAACCACTGCAATACAATATTTAGTTTAATTTCTGCTTAAAAACTGGAGATAGATACTAAGCTTCCATGAGTAATTTTTTGTTTAAATATCTACATTAATGGTAATGGCTTCATGTTGCCATACGCACAGCTTATGCATAGAGAAAGTGGGTTTTATTTCTCTCAACTCTGCCTGGCAATATCCAGTCGATGAGCGAGTTACCCACCACAGGCAGTGCGCCAGAACAAAAAATAAAAAACGATATTACCAGTCGATTTCATAAACATAATCATACAGAAATTTGGGCCTAAATAAAGCCTTCAGCATCCGAATTTCCGACGTGTTCCACAGCAATCTTCACTTCAGTTGCATTTTGCCTTTATTCAGACAAAAAGTGAGCATAACTTTACATAACATCAAGTAATTTGTATTACACCATTAATATTACAAGAGCTGGAAATGCCCAGGGAAGACGATTTTCTGGCCGAAAAAAATTGTCAGCTCCTGCCGCAAGCAATTGTGTCGGGCCTCACGGGAACTGTGGAATTCCCACGGCATACAACCGCTACTTTGTAGATTTAAAAGGGCCATTTAAAATGGTTAGATAATTAGGGCAGAATGCTTGGCACTACGACTCCAACTGCATCATAGATGAAAGAAAACAATATGGTCTGACACTTTTTTTGTGGCAATTATAATTAAGGAACAGCATTCAATTGAAATACTTTATATTAAAATAGGTTCTCTCAGTCTACGTGTATGCTAAAAGGGAGGGGAAGGAATAAAACATACAGGAGAGTAAGTGTCAAGTCAAAATGGAACAATCTCAATCAATATTAAGAAGCTGAACTCAGGCAAAGCGGAACTATTAAAGGACTAATGCACAGCTGGGTTTTCAACCAATCAGCGTGCTCCTCGAAGTAGCACCAGAAAAGGATGAGAAAATAAATCGAACCGACCAGTGTGTGTGCACACAACAGAGCTGATGTAAAAGCCTTTCCGTGAAAACTTTGGCGTTTGTCACAAACAATGTGTGCTAAACCGAATACATTGAACTATGTTAATAGCCTTCGTTTGGTGAATTATAAAGGCTGCTTAAGGACACTAAAATAACAATAGTTGCTAAGCGAGCGTGACCAACTGTTCATGATACAGCATTGCTGTTTATATTCGATACATTAACTATTTAATGGTTTATCACTTTCAAGCGATTGTTGTTACGTTTGCATTTAAAAATGGTTATTGGTGAACAGTATAGTAGATGTCAATTATGAGAAGTTATTGCTGAATGTTAAAAATCTGGACGTAATTTATTCTGGTTCTGAAGTATAAATGCGTTTATATGACTTAAAACACTTGCAGTTAAACTAGCCTACATATTTCATAGATTGCCTTGTATTAAACCTTAATTCATGTCAGTATTGAGAACAGTAATTCTGTTTGATAATCATTTCATTTAAGGGAATACAACTTATTTTTTTTTTTTGTTCAAAGGTTTTTCACCTTTCATTACCCTTTGGTTTCATCGTTCATCTTGTAAACTTTAACCATCTTTGGAATAAATGAAGAGCGAATTCCAGTCTGAGATCTCCTTGTTGATCCCTTTCATGCAGGGAAGCTATGCACACAAAATTCACAGTAAGAGTTAAGTAATACTTTACTCTTACAGAAACACCCCACCCCCCATTGATTTTTTTGTAAGAAAAACAATGGTGAAAGACTTAAGGTGAACTACTTTTATACCAAACTTATTTGAGACAAGTATTATGCCGATACAGTTTATATCATACAAATATATTAAAAATATGCAAGTTGCAAACAGTCTATAAAAAGGGGCTAATTTAAAAGCTACATTTCGAGTTCGTTAAAGTTGGTTTTAGTTGGCTAGTTATCTAAAGGCAACAATTATAGTAGCGGCGAGGGGAGACCTATGCAGTTACTTGATTTATTATCAAAGACAGAAAATAATCCAAACAAAAAAGTTACCACTCCCAAATTTTAGATTTGAGAGTGTCAATAGTTCTTCTGTAGCAATCACTTCCTGGTCAATTAGTTGTTGCCATTAGCACTGGCAGCCCCTTGTTTTTCATCCATATACAACAGCTCGCAGTGGATTGCCTAGCAACAGTGTTCACAAGGCAGTGCAGGGTCTGTGGCACAGAGGAGCCTTGGGAGTTTAATTTCTCAGATGGCCTTTGTCGGTCTTTGTTTTATCTTTTATCAAATAATTTTTCAAGGACTTTTCCAAAAGCATCTATTTGACTAATTTCAAAATACAGCGGGTGAAATAAGTATTGAACACGTCACCATTTTTCTCAGTAAATGTATTTCCAAAGGTGCTATTGACATTAAATGTTAGTAACAACCTAAGTAATCCATACATACAAAGAAACCAAAACAAATGAGCTGAGCAAATTAAGTTGTGTAATAATGTGAAATGACACAGGGAAAAAGGATTGAACACATGAAGAAAGGGAGGTGCAAAAAGGCATGGAAAGCCAAGACAACAGCTGAAAACTATCAGTAATTAAA
>JAOYSI010069894.1:1929-19301 GCA_025775065.1 Hiodon alosoides
GTTACAGTGTTGGAGGCAGGGACACGGGGGTTACAGTGTTGGAGGCAGGGACACGGGGGTTACAGTGTTGGAGGCAGAGACACAGGGGTTACTACTCCAGGAAAAATGCAATTGAAAACTTTCAGTCTGACTGTTATATTGAGACTGTGACCAAAGGCAATTGAAGGGGAATTTAAATCGATCCCCCTTAAAGAAAAAAATTCTCCATTATGCCAAAACAAGGAGACTCTTCTCGTAATGAAGAAAAGTGGTTCCCATCGGCCACGTTGGAATAAATTAGCTTGTAACTCATGCCTTGAATAAATGATGACCCCCTCTGACCATACACGGCAGCGAGTTGCTGTACAAGAGTCCTGTGAGCTGTGTCACTGATGGTCACCCTAGCCGGGCGACACCCAATCCTCCTCTGTTATCAGTCAGCGGAGCGGAGTCAGTCCAGTGTCCGTCATGATTAATTCAAATCTTCAGCTGCCAGCCATTGTTTAATCAAAACATTGGGTTGGTTACCCCATGAGGGCATCCCTTCGAACAGCTATGGTATCACTGCACAGTGAAACCCCCACTGTCTGGGTCATTGTTATGGTCAGAACTTCATTTTTCCATCGCATTGACTCAGCAGGGTTGATGTTAAAATTTTACATCTCAGCTCCCACCGCAAACCTATTACCCCAAACATGGAGAATTCGGAAGTTCCGGCTAAAGCCTCTGACCCACCTTCAAGCCACTTATCATTCATAGCGGCTCACGCAGATGGTTTAACCGTTGGACGATTCCCCCCAACCCCCCCGGGGTTTATCCTACACAGGGTTTACCCCCCATAGGTTGTCAGCCCGCTTTGCACCACCACTTATGGAATTTCCAATCTGATCCGAACGTGCAACCTTTAACCTGTACGGAACACTTAGATTATTATTAAACTTATTGTAAATAGCAATGTTAGCAGTGTAGTGTAGTGTAGTGTAGTGTAGCAGTGAGAAATGCAGTGTAGCAATTGGTAGTGTAGTTCATTGTTAGCAGTGTCATTTTAACAGTGCAGTGTAGCATAAGCAAATATAATATTGAGGGTTTAATCTTGGCTGGATCTGTACAACCGAGTAGTGGCCTGTTAGTTGAAAGTGAACCCAAATGTGCAAATTTTAACTGAGCTCTCTTCCTCATTATGAGGAGAATTAAATGAGACGTGGATTCTGGAAATTAGCTCCATCAAATTCTTCTTGAAAAAATTTAAATGCTATTATAGAATCCAATAAGCATAAGGATAAAACAGTGATGCACTCAATTACTCTTAGAGATGAACCCCTGAGACAAAGACAGTGTTCTTGGAGTTGTGGTCAATGTGGGCATGATTACTGCTGAACCTGACTGAAGCTGCTAAAGATGTAGCATTCAGATTAATTTAACCCACCCTTTGGACCACGACCCCTAAAACCCTTTATTTAGAGCATGAATGCATTATTTCTGCCAGTATGGATTATTTAGAACCTTCCCGTATTATAAAGTTGAACTTCTATGACTCTTGATCCATAATGTAATGTAAGTGTGTAGACCATGCTGATGTTGATGCTGTATCTGTTCTGTCTGCCTTCTCCTGCTTGTCTCCATGGCCAAGCCACTTGTTGCCTGATTTAAGTATCCACCAGATAAATAAGGTCAAATTCAAGTGCCAGGCAACCCATAGCACATCCATTAGTGGTCAGCCTATTCCAGGTCCACAAGTATAACCGTAAGTATTCCCCTGGTTATGCAGTGAAATTAGATTTATTAAGCTTACCTACCAGAACGTAAACTGACTAGGAATGCAACCAAGAAACAATAAGTTTGCATTGTGAGGGATGGTCATATTATCTGTTCTTTTAAATAGATGTATAATTTGTTTTGTGTAAGATTTTATTTATATGGCGGGTCTAAATAAAAGTCCTGGACAGTCCAGCTCCCATAATACTTCTTCATCCACTGATTGACAGCCCAAAGCATCTGAGCCATGGCCAAAGGGTCAGTGTTGGTAATCCTGAGTCACATAGTCGGAGATTATCGCTGCTTCCCACCGTTCAGCTTTAATTACCACCGGAGAACATTGACTTGTCACTCTGACATGTCTTCGCTGACATTGCCAAAGGAACCCAAACCTACTCTTGATCAATCACGCCACAGCTCAAAGGCACTGGCGGTGCCAGTCGCCAATCGCCTGCCAGTGCAATCAGACGGAGACCTAATGCAGTCCAGCTTGAGATCAAACCTTTTTTATTTAGAAGGAGCAGAAGTGACACCTCATCCATCTTTTTGTCCAGCTGTGATTTATTCACTGATGCAAAAACATACCCTCTGCATTTATCCTTAGCCTTATAGACAGCATTGTTGTACACCTATCCTTATCCTTATAGACAGCATTGTTGTACACCTATCCTTATCCTTATAGACAGCATTGTTGTACACCTATCCTTAGCCTTATAGACAGCATTGTTGTACACCCATCCTTAGCCTTATAGACAGCATTGTTGTACACCTATCCTTAGCCTTATAGACAGCATTGTTGTACACCTATCCTTAGCCTTATAGACAGCATTGTTGTACACTGGGTGTTTTCTCCCCCGTCTCTCCCCTGACGACTCCTTCTCCTCCTCAGAGTCTCCCTGACGTGGGAGAGATAAGATGTGGCAAGCTGAAGGGTATCATCTCCAGTGCAGTCCTGGCCGCAAGAATGGACCTCCCACAGAGAACCTTACTGTTTCCTTTTTTTCTGAATTTACTGTCTTCTACATGTATCTACCATTATCTCATGTTCCTGGAGTTCTCTTGACTGCCTCTAGGGTCCACAAATAATTTTCCAATTTTCCCACATTGGCACTGGCTTTTCTGGTTTTTCGATTCCCTCGGGAAAATGTAACCTGTGAAGTGCTTTGTAATAAATTCTGTTTCTAAAAATGCGCTATAACAAATAAAATGTAATTAATTGATTAATGGGTTAATAAATTGATTACATACATTGATAAAACTACTGATTTGATATGTGTCTCAAGTTATTCAATTATTGATTCAATGTCTAACTATTAAACTACTAATTTATCATAAAGTAGAGGAAGAAGAAATAACGCAGGTAATTTGTTTTGTATTTAACTCCAACCACCAACCTATCCCATCCTCCTGGGGGGCATATCCTGCTCTTATTTACGGCACCCTCCACCAACAGACCACCTTAAAAATGCACCCCCCTCCCCTTTCCCACTCGCTGGATTCTGCTCCATTCAGGATCCGCTGGGATTCTGCTCCATTCAACATCCGCTGGGATTCTGCTCCATTCAACATCCGCTGGGATTCTGCTCCATTCAGCAAAAAGTCAGTTTCATCCTTTTGACATAATTAAGATGATTAATTATAATTAAGGCCAAGTGTAAGATACATAATTCTCTGTGTTCTCTCCTATTTATTAATAATGATATCCGCATTGTCGTGCATTATTGTGGTAATTAAAACCATCATCAATGTATTTGTTTTATTTGTAACCCCACTGAAATAAGATGGAAAACATGCCGTGTTACTCATGATCAGCTGGCATACGCATGTGATTTTATGTGCTTGGCTGTCCGTGGGCACCAAGGAGGAGCCTAAAGAAATTAAGAATCCGGGGTCTGACCATAAGGCACTGAGCTTCTCCTCCTCATCTCCCATTACTGGACCACCTGGAGGTAGCATTGAGGTCAAGGTTAACCCCTGCCAAGGTTAACCCCTGCCAAGGTTAACCCCTTTCAAGACTAACCCAGGCCAAGACTAACCCAGGCCAAGGTTAACCCCTGCCAAGGTTAACCCCTGCAAAACTTAATCCCTTTCAAGACTAACCCTGCTGTTTGCATTTCAGTACAGGCCTGGTGGAGTCAAACTTCTTGCACGGGCCTGGTGGAGTCGAAATTCCTAAACGGGCCTGGTGGAGTCGAATTTCCCGAACGGGCCTGGTGGAGTCCAACTTCTTGTATTTGTTAAGCATCCTCAGGCGTGCAACGCTGCTCAGCTGTTTAAAAGATCAGGCTGAAACTACTCTGTACAGCTGAACAAAGACAGATTTTAAACAACCTTTTCAAAATTGTCATCATTAACGGATGAGAAAACAGGACAAATGAACTCAACAGAGAGTAAACTGTAGATCAGATCAGCAGAAATGATTATAAATTGTATCCTGTGTTTCTATACACAGACGTATAGTTCATTAAGCCATCTGAAGTGCTACTCTCCCATTTTTGTTTGAATGGAAAAAAGAAATGATTGGAGCAATGCCGGCAAAGCCCATTTATTATGTAAAATGTAACCAAGGTTACGTTTTGGCATTCTGGCCATGACAATGGTCTCCATGGTGAATTATATTCAGCAGCCTAAAAAGAACATGCGATTATATTTCAATGACGGTTCATTAGTCAACACTTATTGAATTGCAGCAAAACCTTTGACAGTAGAATGCAGTTTGAAATTTAATATCCGCACTTGATTACATCTGGACCATGGAATAGCCTCACATATTGTTTTTCTCCGGTAAACATGTGAATAAAAATATATTTCTAATTATACATTGTTGGAAAATACAATGACCATAATGAAATTGTTAGTGATTGGACAAGATATGTGGCCTGTATATGACACTGAGGGCCAAACATGCCAACAGTAACAGGTAGGCTGGACCTACTACATACTGTAGTTTACTGCATCCTTAAGTCTCCTAAAAAATTCACAACAAAGTAATCTGGATTCTTTGCAATAGATATTTTAAATGCCCCAATCATTTATTGAAATTTAATCAAATATTAATACATTCCTTTACAGTGCTGATACTTGATGCATCTCATCTGAGATAACCTCTCAATTTGGCAATAAAGCTGGTCTTTTTCATTTAAAGAAACACAAAAATCTTGTAAATCTTGATATTCCAGGGGATCTAATGAGTTCCATGGCCAATGAAAGCGAACAGGGACAGGGGCTGTCTCTAACAGGCACCGTTTCTCACAGAGACAGTCTCATTGGCTTTGTAACCTGAAGGTAGTCAGTCAAATCCCACTGGTGTCGTACCCTAAGTCAAGGTACTCCTTGCAAATTGTTTCAGTAAATCTCCATCTATATAAATTGTCTATTTTGAACTAATATAATAGAGCTGTAGATTTGATAAGATTGTATTTTTTAATTTACATTTTTTATGTTTTGATAAGGTTTGAGTTAGGATCATATTGGATCCTAACAAGGCTTATCATTCAAATAAGTAATAAAACCCTTTCCATGTTTTTTATTCCATATTATTTCTTGAACAAACTTAGAAGCCTGCTCAAATTCAGCTCTGATTTTTGTCCTGCTGAACAGACATATTTATACATATTTAGTAAATTAATTAAATGACTTGGTAACACATTCAAAACAAGATTTTTTTTTTCTTTCTCTGTTTCTAATTCAAACTTAAAATCATTGCACAAACCGACAAAATTTTAACTTGTCAACACATGTTTACAGCTGAACAGAATTTTAAGGCGTGAAGGTTCTTCGGCGATAGTTTCATACACCTGCATGTACGCCAGTTTAGGGTTGCTATGTAGTGGACCCTATCTTGGCAGACACAGTGTGTGGCAGAGAGGACACCAGTTAATCGTTGAGCAGGAGGCAGAGAGAGCAAGAGACAGACAATCAGGACAAACACACAGCATTTATTCCGGTAGATACAGATTACTGGCCAAAAAGGGGGCATTGATTTATAAAGAAGTATATAGAGTATTGGCAGGAGATCATCTAGTTTTGAACTGATTGGCTCAGGTATTCTGTGGCATGGACTGATACCACTAGAGGCCAGTGATGCTCCGTTGGTCCCTAAGGGAATTCCACTCTCTCAAGCGTCAAAGGGCGAGGACCCTTCGGACAAATGCTCTGCTCCAGGGCATAAATTACACCTAAAATGTGTTGCTCTGCAGGTAACGATCATCCTTAACTCAGCAAGGCCCACCACCTCCCCTAGGTCATTTCCTGAATTTTCACGGAAACGTTGTAGGGAAGTCGAAAAAACTCTAATTTGGTCATTTAAGCCAAATTCTCTTATTGAGAGACCCTTTTGAATGCACATAAAGGATTGATTTTACAACAATAAAGTCAGAAACGTTGATGACCGTTTAACATCCTAATATTCATAAAATGACACTGAAAGTATGTAGTTTGAGTTGAGTTGGGATTTTTAAAATGGTTCTTTAGTACTTCAGCCCTACCCATTTGAATATAATAAATAGTTACATGTTTTTGAATGAGTTTACCCCAAATACAAACAAAAAGAAAAGTAGTGAGTAAAAGAAATTAGTAAAACCCAATCATTTATCAAGCAAGTTGGAAAGTTAACTAAAAACATTTAATATAGATGGCTGCATGCCACAATCAGATTTATACCATTAGCGTATTGACTCTGCTTCAGTGATGCAACAGAGAATCTATGTTCCCAGATCCAAACTGTTTTATCAAATGAAAACCTTAATAGATAATGAGAAACCCTGGGTTGCAAAGACCTTGAAAAAGTCACAAAAATAAAAACATAATTTATCACCAATGCATGCATAAAAAAGGGAAGCCTTTTGAAATGATAAAAGCGAAAAGACCTGCCCCCTCTGTGTTATGTCATTTTCTGGAGTCCTTGAGAGCTGAGCTATAATTTATTTGTGAGGGTGAAGGATACCATTTACAGCTGTAATTTGTGTGTAATCGATATGTGCGATATGTGCGATGTGTGCGATGTGTGCGATGTGTGCGATGTGTGCGATGTGTGCGATGTGTGCGATATGTGCGATGTGTGCGATATGTGCGATATGTGCGTAGCCAGTCCCTGATTTCAGGGGTTCCTGTAGGCAGTGGCAGCTGCTGCATTTAGGATAAAGACTCCCGACCTGCGGGACGTGCTGCTCAGAATTTATATTCTCAAATTAAAGTCTTTCACAATTGGATTTTCTCCATCACTCTTTCCCATTCACACTTTCCCCATCACTCTTTCCCATTCACTCTTTCCCATTCACTCTTTCCCCATCTGTCTTTCCCCATCACTCTCTCCTATTCACTCTTTTCCCATCACTCTTTTCACGTCATTCTTTCCCCATCTGTCTTTCCCCATCACTATTTCCCATCACTCTTTCCCATCACTATTTTCACGTCTGTCGTTTTACGTCAGTCGTTTTACGTCAGTCTTTTTACGTCAGTCTTTTTACGTCACTGTTTTCATCATTTTCAATTGATTATTGTTCTCCTTCATGTACTTGTACATCAGGTAGTGAAATCTCTAATGAAACCAAATCACCTCTTTCCTGGGCATCCTTTTGATCACAAGGGTGGGCCTTCAGGCAGTCAGAGTGGAAACTGAATGAGGCTGGTGGGATTTATCATTAGCAACCAACTAACAGAACCTGAGGTATTAAATACATGATGGGTTTAGTCAGTCTTGTGTCGTATAAAAGAGTCAACAAAAGTTAAAAGGTTTCAATAAAGCTACAAGGTTATTCAGTAAAAGCACCATTCTCATAAAGATTTGCTATGACAAAACTACTGCAGGTGTACAGGTGTCCCTCACAGGTGCCTGTCGGATTCTCCTGCAGGGTGTGAAGATAAACTGGAGAAAGTTGCACGGACCAGCTCCCTTTTAGATAAATGTGTTTTTTATTATTATTACTTTCTGTTTATTAGCTGGTTATGTTTGGGGGGTAATTATGCTAGCTTAGTTAAACTTCAGAGTTTTCTACAGGTGTTGTGTGGTGTTTTGTGTTCCTTCCATTGCGGAGCCAGGTATGAGACAAGACAGAGAATTTTCACGTTGAGCCATATATTTTTCAAAACATATCGGCCTACTTTTTCTATCTTTTTCTCCTTGTCTGTGGTGGTTACAAGTTTGGGTCTGGTGCCATCTGAGTGGCCAGTGACGTTCACAAGGATGATCAGGCAGTCAGCAAGCCAATGTTCTGCATTGGGTAAAGTAGTGCTGGCTGGGGAGGTGGATGCCATGGAGATCGACTGAACCTGGGGAAAACAACCAGAGAGATTCAGCACAGCAGCAGGGCTCAATGGTGAAGGGGTTGCATCTGGAGCCAGATTGCGTGTACAAACCCAACGAACAACACCATAGTGCTTCAGTAAATATCCAGCTGTACGAAATGTAAGCCATTAAACTCTTCTTAGTGACTTGATGATAGTAAAAATAATTAGAAGAAGAATTCATTCGTGTCATTCAGAACCATAGTCGGCTGCTGTCTTTGCCTGTTCGGGACCATGGAGTCGTGCTGTATCATTAAAGGCGTGCTGTATAACCCTTTAATGTAACATCAAGTAGCGCTAAGCAACAGGTAGGGAATTAAATGACTACAGGGGTCCATTGAAAATGCAACATGTGTTGTGTCTCTGATGCCAGATATTCGTTATTACAGCAGAAACAAGTATCGATATTGTGAGAGAACAAAACCATGAGACCTGCTAAAAATATAATTAGGCAAAAACCTAATGGACCAGGTCCGAACTGACAAACAGAATACTGCAGGCATGGTGAATCCCATTCTTACTTAGTACTTGTGCTGTGGTGGCACGCGTGCCACCAGCCGAGAGAGATTCCAGATCTACAGACACAAAACAGACAGCCGATAATATATCCCAAAGAGTGTAGCAGCTTCAGCTGCCGGTCTGAACAAGCCATGCAGCAGGAACATCCTTTGTCCGTCTTTAAGCCCAGCGATTCATTGCAGTCCTCTGGAAAACTATATTTTTTAAGTTTAAAGTGAATCTTGCAAAGCAAAGGAACTAAAAATGAACATCAATGTAAAAAGTAATGTAAACTATAGAAATTGTTAGTTCCGTACATGCAATACACTTTGCAGTCACAATCATTTACTCGTTATTTGTTAAAAAAAAAAAAAATGTTTATACAATGCCAGGCGCTCAAATTCAAATAGGAATTGATTTAAAAGCCACATGGAGAGGCTTCCAATGTGCACGGTAGCCAGCTGGTCTGACAGATTTGTTTACTGCAGAGATCCCATGAGCAGATTGCTTCTCCGGTATCTTGTGACCGGCGTCCTCCAGGACGGCCGTGACCACCCCCACAGGACAACCGTGACCACCGTCCCCTAGGACAGCCACGACCACCCCCACAGGACAGTCGTGACCACCGTCCCCTAGGACAGCCATGACCACCCCCACAGGACAGCCGTGACCACCGTCCCCTAGGACAGCCGTGACCACCCCCACAGGACAACCGTGACCACCGTCCCCTAGGACAGCCACGACCACCCCCACAGGACAACCGTGACCACCGTCCTCCAGGACAGTCGTGACCACCGTCCCCACAGGACAACCGTGACCACCCCCACAGGAGAGCCGTGACCACCTTCCCCTAGGACAGCCATGACCACCCCCACAGGACAACCGTGACCACCGTCCTCCAGGACAGCCATGACCACCCCCGCAGGACAGCGTGACCACCGTCCCCACAGGACAACCGTGACCACCCCTACAGGAGAGCCGTGATCACCTTCCCCTAGGACAGCCATGACCACCCCCACAGGACAACCGTGACCCCTGTCCTCCAGGACAGTCGTGACCACCCCCACAGGACAGCCGTGACCACCGTCCCCCAGGACAGCCATGACCACCCCTACAGGACAACCGTGACCGGCGTCCTCCAGGACAGCCGTGACCACCCCCACAGGACAGCCGTGACCACCGTCCCCTAGGATAGCCATGACCACCCCCACAGGACAACCGTGACCACCGTCCCCACAGGACAACCGTGACCACCCCCACAGGACAACCGTGACCACCGTCCCCACAGGACAACCGTGACCCCTGTACTCCAGGACAGCCGTGACCACCACCGCTCCCCCACGCCCAGGACAGCTGTGACTGGCATCCTCCCCCCAGTTAATGAGCCGGCTACAGAGCAGAATGAAATGTGGGAGACTCGTGGTCCCACAGATACAGACTTCCGGGCCATGGTCATCGAGAGGACCAGGCAGGGAGTCCTCGTAAACCATTATAACATACCTGTTTCTTCTTCCTTTTTATATCGTACTTTATTGACCGAAAACAATATACCATCTCAACCTGTGCATCTCAGATATATATCTATATATTACAGATACATATGAGATATCTGCAACTAAACTATATATAAGCTTATATAAGCTGGTTATATATATATAAGCTGGTTATATCTTATATAAGCTGGTTTATTTTGATTTTTAAAGCTTTTGATTCGCCAAAAAGTTAGCTACAACTCACGAGAAACCCAGCCGATTTCACCCAGCCCAGCCAATCGGCAAATTACATGAGCTGAATTGTGCCCAATCCAGCTCATAGGGTTTAGTCTAGACCCGGTGGAGCACCTTTAGCAGTTCAGCCTCTGGAGTGGCCTTTATGATTCATTTAAAAAGATCAAAATCGTTGTACAGATATTAAGCACAAGTTTAACTGAACAGTAACAAGCTAGGCCAGACAACTGATTGAGTTGTTTTTGACGTCCAAGCACAGTTGTCTCTCAGTCAATTATTTAAAAAAAAATGGTTAGTTTAGTTGCAGATATCTCATATGTATCTGTAATATATAGATATATATCTGAGATGTACAGGTTGAATCTAACGCTGGTTCTATTATCACAAGTAGCTGACCTGTTCCTTGGGTTAGGGTAACCCTAACCCTAACCCTAACCCTAATCCTAACCCTATTATCACAAGTAGCTGACCTGTTCCTTGGGTTAGGGTAACCCTAACCCTAACCCTAACCCTAACCCTATTATCACAAGTAGCTGACCTGTTCCTTGGGTTAGGGTAACCCTAACCCTAACCCTAACCCTATTATCACAAGTAGCTGACCTGTTCCTTGGGTTAGGGTAACCCTAACCCTAACCCTAACCCTAACCCTATTATCAAAAGTAGCTGATCTGTTCCTTGTCCTCCACATCAGCTTTAGGTTATCATAGCTCTTCCTTCACAGTGTTATTACATACATTCACAGTGTTATTACATATCTTCACAGTGTTATTAAATATCATAATCATTCCCCTTCACAGTGTAATTACTTATCATAATCACACCCCTTCACATTGTTATTAAATATCATAATCACTCCCCTTCACAGTGTAATTATATACCATAATCATTCCCCTTCACATTGTAATTATATACCATAATCACTCCCCTTCACAGTGTTATTAAATATCATAATCATACCCCTTCACATTGTTATTAAACTCTTATCATAATCACTCCCCTTCACATTGTTATTACATATCATAATCATACCCCTTCACAGTGTTATTAAATATCATAACCATACCCCTTCACATTGTTATTACATATCATAATTATACCCCTTCACATTGTTATTACATATCATAATTATACCCCTTCACAGTGTTATTACATACCATAATCATACCCCTTCTGTATCGTCAGATCCATATTTATTCTTAATTCTGACTTCACCATTTAAATGGTAAATATATTTAGCCTGTTTCAGCAGGTTAATTGCAGCTAGTGAGGTTATTTTCCATCCTTAGTTGAGCTCTCAGGGGACCGACTGTTCTCGGCAACAATGTTTGTTGCCATAGATACCAGCATGGAGGATGAACTGATGCAGACTTATAAGATGAAAAGAAGACAGCTTTGCTCATCCCTTCACTTCCTATTCTATGATATCGGAGAGTAAGGAGCCTGGCGGAAGACCGCAGTTTGCTTTGTATTCATTTTCACCAGCCTTTTTCAGTGCCGGGCCATGAAGGGGCACGGGGTGAAAAGATAGCTTTTCACCGTTAAGACTAGACAACCAAGCTGAATCAGCGCTTCCATACACACACGCTCGTTAGCAGTGACCTAGATACTGAACGAAGGGAAATACTCAAACTGAAATGGACTACGCCAGTTATTTCTTTTTTCTTTTTAATGTTTTTGGTTTAATGCTTATGTTTATGAATTCATATTTGATCAAATAAGAGACCCACATGCTTGTGGTATGACATTGTTGTAATAGTAATGATTAACCCATTTCATACCACCCAGTTTTTTTTCCAGGTTTTTATGCTTATTGAATCGACAAACATTAATTTTTTTTATGCCATATTTAACCATTAAAACTGAATTTACTCGAATATTTGTATAGCCTTTTCATTATAAATATTTCAAGGTGTGTACTAGTTCTTAGGGTTAGGGTTAGGGCTAGGGTTAGGGTTAGGGTTAGGGTTAGGCATATCCCCTCAATACAGCTCCTCAGCCAGCACCCAATTCTAATTGGCTGCACACGGCTACTAGACTGCCTCCATTAAGCAGCTACAGGCAGTGAAGGTATATAAAGTGTTCTGTCTAGAAAAGAAGCAAGAGATGAGAATCAGGCGGGCAGGCAGGCAAGCAGGCAGACATCTAAGTGAGTCTTGACAGCAATATAATGCCTCTCTGTTGCCCTGCCTACCCGACCATGACTATCCTGCCAGCGCCTTGCCCAAAAGTTTAGCAGCACTCAATGGGGCCCCGCCCCCGATGGCCACAAGCCCTAAGACTCTCCTGCATTTCATTGTAGTTTTTTGTTTGTTTAGCCTTTCCATGGAAGAGTATTTTGCATTTTGGGTCCTTGTTTCTAAGGAGGCGGAGGTTACAGACAGAAGGCATTTTAAACAAGATAGACCATGCTTCTTCTCTTGCTTTTGACACTGAACTGACGGTTTGTGCACAGCACAAAGTTCACCTCTTATTTTGTCTCTCCTTCTCGCTCATAAACTCACACAATCCACAAGATATAATAAACGTTGTCACTTCATCTGCAACTTTATTTGAAGTACCGTCGTTTAGAAAGGCTCTCACTTGGGACTAGCTGTTAGCATCCTCCTCTCCTCAGGCAGTTACCATAGTAACCTGACCAATTAGCTCCTTTGCTGAGCATTCTCAAATCTAATTATAAAATAATGCTTTGACTTCAGTGATGGGGAAAAAAAGATTTTTAAACACCCACTTGCTTTCATTGTATCACAATGCTTGCAGGTGCAGCCATTCTGAAACACTAAAATAGTCACTTCTGTGCATGTGCAATAAGTAGGACTGCTTTCAGGTGTTTGGGTAAAAAAAAAAAGGGATAAAATTTGAAATGGTGGAAAGTGGAAAGTTTCACTCGGTGGAAAGTCCAGGCTTTCAACGACCGGCAGTCAGTGGGAGAATAAGCAGGTCAAACTGCTTAATTACACCGGGCTTGTATATGCGGTTGTCACACCAAAATGGGATTTAATGCATTATCAGGAATTTTCCCAGGGAGGGTTCACATTATGCAGCCAAGAGTTTGACTTGTGGAATTTAGTTTGGGTTGTACTGCAAGGGGGGGGCTACACTAATCGTTGGGATCAACTTACAAAGTTGTCTGAAGAGTTTTGTATTACTGTTTTATAATGTTTCTTTTTTCTGGCATTTAACAGTCTGTCTCATTTTAGAATTCACAGTTGCCTAGCAACAAATTATAGATTTAAACTCTCTTGGGTTTGTTTGCAGTTTGTTTCAAAGAAATAAGCAAAAGGATGAAGAGGTTTCTGTAAGTTGCACAGCCACCCTCAGCACTCAGGACCCTGCCTCTAAGATACCCCTCAGCACTCAGGACCCTGCCTCTAAGATACCCCTCAGCACTCAGGACCCAACCTCTAAGATACCCCTCAGCACTCAGGACCCTGCCTCTAAGATACCCCTCAGTACTCAGGACCCCGCCTCTAAGATACGGCTCAGCACTAAGGACCCTGCCTCTAATATACTGCTCAGTACTCAGGACCCTGCCTCTAAGATACCCCTCAGCACTCAGAACCCTGCCTCTAATATACTGCTCAGTACTCAGGACCCGGCCTCTAAGATACCCCTCAGCTTTCAGGACCCAACCTCTAAGATACCCCTCAGCACTCAGGACCCCGTGTCTAAGATACCCCTCAGTACTCAGGACCCCGCCTCTGAGGTACCCCTCAGCACTCAGGACCCTGCCTCTAAGATACCCCTCAGCTTTCAGGACCCAACCTCTAAGATACCCCTCAGCACTCAAGACCCCGCCTCTAAGATACCCCTCAGCACTCAGGACCCCGCCTCTAATATACTGCTCAGTACTCAGGACCCTGCCTCTAATATACCCCTCAGCACTCAGTACCCCGCCTCGAATATACCCCTCAGCACTCAGTACCCTGCCTCTAAGATACCCCTCAGCACTCAGGAACCTGCCTCTAAGGTACCCCTCAGTACTCAGTACCCTGCCTCTGAGGTACCCCTCAGCACTCAGTACCCCGCCTCTGAGGTACCCCTCAGCACTCAGTACCCTGCCTCTGAGGTAGCGCTCCACAGGAATTCGAAGCCGGAGCTTTAATGCTATGACCATCTCTTTCTTCCTGTTTGTTGTTGTTGATTTATTTTTTTGTGAAGGAGAGAAACGCAGGAGAGACAGGTATAGGACAGACAAGCAGGTATAGGACAGACAAGCATAGGAGAGACAGACAGACAGAGATACAGGGGGACAGTGGCGCGGTGCCTTGAGAAAACCTACAGTGCCTCTGGGTGGAGGGACTGGGGAAACCGAAAGAAAAGGAAAGTCTAGGTAACATCTGGTAACACCTGGTAACATATGAACAAGCTGCTTAATCTCACGTGCAGCGGCGGGGCTGGCAGCATCTCTATTCACTGCACGTTTGGGCTTGGGCACCGAGGCGAGCCATGAAGCCCAGATCCCCCGGCGTTGCAGGGGTGGTATGGGTGAGGTGAAACCCCCTGTGGGAAAAATCTTCTGCCTACTGGCACTCCTACGCGGTGCAGAGATCCAAAGTGCGCCGATGCAGGACACAGTGGCGGTTTGGCGACGCATGGGGAACGCACTGACTGCTCTTTTCTCACCGTTTTTAGAGAGAGGTGCAGCATCTACTGGCCACACAAAGTAATTACCTAAGGGTGCCATATTGATCACATTTCTGTCTCCTGAAAGTCTTTTGTTTTGTGAGCTTTGGTTAAAGAACTTTTAATCGTCTTTGATCTGTTGGAAATGGAGGTGCTGAATCTGTGACATGGCTGTTTAAAACTCGATAACAGTTATGCAAACTGAAAAGCAAATTGATTGTAAATTTGATACAATTAACTGGCAACAATAAGTAAAGGTAAAATAAGCTGGTCCTTTAATTAATTTGGCTGTTGGTTTTGAGGTAAATCAGGTCAAGTCAGTCTAAAAGCTTCTAAAAGGTGACAGAGGTTATTACGCTGATTTGAATTGATTAAAGGATTGATCTCAAGAAAGCGGATGCCAACATGAAGTTGACAGGTCTTTTTAAATTACCTGATAGGCTTTTAAAAGTGGACAACCAGATAACCAAGATCAATGGACAACGTCTTTAGATGTTTTAGGGTGAAATGTCAAACATAATTGGCTGTTAAATCTTTGTGGCGTGGATAGGCTGATTTTCCTCTAGCTCTGTGCAGAAACAATGGATGCACGCACATTTGGCCCCCATCAGGTGATGTGGGCGAAAGATTGTTGGTGAGGTCGGAATCAAAGCAGCCATTTTGTTGAGTTCTGATTTTATTACATGCAACGGCACGGTCCATCACAGCACTTGAGATCAGTAAAAACATCCCCACATAACAATCACTGGAGCAGTCAACATCATTTTTTTGTTGAATGACATGATCATTTGATAATCACCGTTTTAACTCAGGTGTCTCGGTTTACAGGTAAAGGCGGTGACCACAAGTACAAGCATGTATTTATATAGGATTGAGATGTTGCCAGATTCCGTGCTGACGAACAGTTTACGTTTTGAATAAAGTGCTATGTTCGCTCTTTAATTAAACTCCATTGAACAACTAACAAGTAACATAACTGTGAAAATATGTTTAACGATGATTAACCGAGTAAATAAATAAATTAGGAGCACAGTATCACAAACTGGCATTGTAATATAGAAATAGCTAGCCCACACTTTAATTACTTTTTGTTATTCTGAGTAAAATGATTTACTTCAGCAATGTAAAGGGACACATATAAATTATATATATTAAGCTAAGTTCATTGCAACTCAATGCGTAGTTATATTTAAACACTTCAGTGCACAGCCATTTACGTATATAATCACAAGAAAGCTGATAAATTATACCCGCAGAGAAGGTTCAAAACACAAGACTCTTCACTGACATCCAGTCCCTGTTAACACTTAAACATTCTCAATAGGCACTTAAGGCAAAACAGCACGAAGAGGAATACAATACCAATCACAGATGTCAGATCTCTGCAGCAGTTAGACATCATTTCCAATGGTCAAAGAGCATCCATTTAAATACACTATCAAAGCTACTGAAAGATAATGGGTTATTTAATATATCTATATGCTACTGTTACAAAGGCCAAGATGAATGTTTCTAGGTGTCAGTTATTTGCATGTACTGACTCCTTGGCAGTTTTTAGTCACAAAAGCACATTGCAAATGTACTCAACGTTCAGTATGCTTACTAGGAGAGGGTGATTGAGGTTTCCAGTTGTTTCTTTTGGCTTAATGGTTTTGTGTGTGTGTGTGTGTGTGTGTGTGTGTGTTTGTGTGTGTGTGTGTGTCTGTGTGCTGTGTGTGTCTGTGTGTGTGTGTGTGTGTGTGCTGTGTGTGTCTGTGTTTGTGTGTGTGTGTGTGTGTGTGCTGTGTGTGTCTGTATGTGTGTGTGTGTGTCTGTGTGTGTGTGTCTGTGTGCTGTGTGTGTCTGTGTGTGCCTATGTGTATATCTATGTGTGTGTCTGTGCGTGTGTGGGGGCTAGATTGAGTCAGAAAATTAACAATAATGTAAAGCACATCAGAACAAGGGAGTGACTGTAAACATTCGCTGTCAGCAGAAAAGACAGCCCTCGGTCCAGCTCTGTCCACTGTCACCTTTTCTCTACCTGTTCTATAAATAAGACACGATAACATCAACATGATGTTTAATTAATGAAAAAAAATTAATTAATTGGCATTGTCAGTTCCTCATCAATCATATCCCACGAACCTTCTGATCTTTTTACTGGTGATTTAGAAGCAGCCCTCAGAAAGCTGTGTTTGGACAGCCATGACCACCCCCACAAAGCTCTATAAAGGTAATCAGTTAACAACTCAGCTTTTCAGATGAGTCACACAAAGGAGCTTGCTGGGTAATCTTTATGATCAGATGGCAAGAGGACACTGCAATCTGAAGATCATTAAACAATGGTGATGAAACACTTCCTGCGAGCGCTGGAGCCTGAAGATCATTAAACAATGGTAATGAAGCACTTCCTGCGAGCGCTGGAGCCTGAAGATCATTAAACAATGGTGATGAAGCACTTCCTGCGAGCGCTGGAGCCTGAAGATCATTAAACAATGGTGATGAAACACTTCCTGCGAGCGCTGG
>JAOYSI010069904.1:10855-22337 GCA_025775065.1 Hiodon alosoides
CACCGATCTCAGAGGTGTATGATGGGGTTAATGCCAGGGCTCTGTGCAGACCAGTCAAGTTCTTCCACACCGATCTCAGAGGTGTATGATGGGGTTAATGCCAGGGCTCTGTGCAGACCAGTCAAGTTCTTCCACACCGATCTCGAGCAGTAGTGAGCGTTGCAACAGTTTTCACGCTACACCCATAAGCACTCAGCAGTCACGTTCTGCGTGGCATACCACTACAGGGCTGAGCTGTTGTGGCTCCTAGACGTTTCCACGTCACAATAACAGCACTCACAGTTGACCGGATCAGCACCAGTAGAGCAAAAATTTGACAAACTGACTTGTTGGAAACGTGAGCCTACCCTTTTTTGCCCAACAACATACATAAAAACCAGCATCGTGGCGGGGCACGACGAGTGTGCCTCACAATACTATCCACATGAGAGCACCTTACCTTAACATTGTCAGGTTTCATCTCCGCTTCTCCATAGAGGCCTTTCATGAAACCAGTGGTCCGTATGACCTGCGTGAATAAAACGAGGATTATCATGTCAGTGCCCGAGGACTGTAATACAGCTGCTTTTGGTGGACCAAATGTCTGGCATAGGATCATAACAGTGCTAAATGATTATCAAGACTGCCCTCCTGAGTTGTTCAGTCAGTAAAGGCGCTTATCCGAGCACAGGCTGAACCCTGCGAGCTGGAGTTCGCTTCTCTCCAATCCAGCCCATGTCATTTGCCGATTATAAGCGGGAGCCACGGGAAGTCCAACAGACAATCTCTGTTATAACTTCCACACTCTAGCATTAGCAGTACCAACTGAATTATCTAGATTTAAAACAACTTGGGCCACTTGTTTCTTAACATGAATCTTAACAATCCAGATTTGTTTCCTGGGCCAAAGAGTGGTTTTATGTATGTGCAGATTTTTATCCATGAACAGGGTCGCCAATTTCTGCTACTGCTTTACAATGATTGTTAATAAGAATTCAATGCAGCTTCAGGTTTTCATAAATCACTTAAAGTGTTCAGAAATATTACCAATTCAGTTGGTTACAGCCTAGAAATGTAGCATGGTCTGCATATAACAGAAAAATAGTTTAACCTTTACTCGTTTACATATGGTGAATAGATACCATAGGTTTTATTTTTATTTTTTTAAAATCGCTAGACAGACACAAATCTGCCAGGAGGGGCACTTATGCTGGTGCAATGGCTTCAAAACCAACGCTCATTGCTTTCGATAGCTCATTTTCTATAGCACATACAAGTACTGACGAAAGGTAATTTCATTCTCACCAAAACAAAAATGCCACCGGACGGGTCACCTTAGCTGGCCGGACAGGTTTCCCTACCTCATTTACATAAGAGTAATGAAGACACTCACCACCCAACCCCTAATCACACCTCCGCAACCTACCAGGCCGGTCCACACAGCAGTTGGGAGGCAGATCAGTGCAAAATCTCAAACTCTTCCTTTTTGTTTACTTGTGATAGTCCATTTTGTAATAATAAAGTATCTGGCCACGCGTAGGAGTTTAGTGCCCCTTCCGGCATCTTTGTAATGCAATACAAATTCATTTCAACTGAAGGGAACCATTCTTAACTAACTACATGAAAAAATTGAGAAAGTTATTGGTGGAACTTTTAGAGACTGGACCAGCAAAAGAGCCCAGTCCATCAGCATCTTTGTATGCAAGAAAAATTCAATACAATGCAATAAGATACGATACAAGCATGGACAAAACGCAAGTTACAAGAATAAAACACTAAAAAGCTGTCCCGAGAAAGAACAATTAATACACTGATTTATTCTTAAACAAATCTCTCTCTTCATAACAAGCATACTGTGTATATGAATGGGTCCTGCCCTCAGAGCCTTTTGCCCCATGTCAGACATTGTGCCAGCGGGACCTTTAGGATGTCAATCACAGGATGTGTCAGCATGTGCCCCCTATCCTCACCATGAAGGCTATGTTGCCGAAGATAATCTCTGCTGAGCCTTAACTCTATGTCTATCTCAAGGCCTCTACCCAGCCTCTGCCAAGGTACAAAACAAAGTCCTTTCACCCCTACCTGTTCCTATTCTAATGTCTGTAGAAGCTTTCCATAATCTCTCGCAAGCTGTACAGTGCGATGCAACTATTTAACTACTTATACTCCTACTGCAATGGAGTAAAAATTCAGATTATTTTGGATACATTCGTTGAATACTACATGGGTCAAAAAGAAAACATATACACTGCACTCATTTGGACTCAATAGCCGTTTTAAAAACACATACATACAGACATACAGGTCTCTCTTCATAGACAAACACAAAAATGCCATTTAAATATATCAAACGGCGTATCTATCCAATGTTACTCACTAAACGCGTTTCACATGAACTGTTCATCAAATACAAGCTTCAGCATACAAAGTACCTTGAGTGACAACTGACAACAAACTCTGTTACGTAGCTAAATATATGAGAGGCTTAATAGCCTCGATACTTTCGCCCGTTAAACCTTTAGATCGTGATCCAACTCATCTTATCTAACCCAGACACACTCGTTTGCATTATGTTTTTTCAAACATTAAGTTTATTAAATGCTACGGTTAGATATGCGTTATATTGTTTGTAAAAGTGCTGCTCTATCTCACATCATGCTGCGATTTAATACATTTAAAAATAGAGCACGATTTAGTATTGTTTGGTTTACTTTTGCATACAGAGTGCCTAGCAACGAAAAACGCTAGGAAGCTACCTAACGTTAGCATTACTCGATATCGGATTAATCATCTAGATCCACAATCAGAAAATGCGAGTGAATCTAGATCTAGAAGCGTGAACGCATATCTTGCATCATATTTATACATAAAACATTTCCGCAAAACTAGAAAGTAATAGTAATATCCAGATACACGCATCTAATCCAAACCCAATCTTGTCAAACATATTATTTATTAGCAAGAAAACATCTGAAGAATCAACTTTACACTTTATTTTCACCAAAGCATTTCAGCCAATCACATAATGTTACAATCGCAAAAGAGTACTCTTCGCCTAACCCCTAATTGACACTGTTAATATTTTGTAGCCGAATTGTTTTTCTTACCTCACTAAATATGTCGTGCAGGTATCTGAAAGGCGGTTTGCTGAGCAGTTTTTCAGTAAGGGGCGGCTTCTTAATTACTTTTCCCAAAGTGTCCTGGGTCTTTTTAGCCACGGCTTCGTTCATGGCAGAGGTAAGAGGACCCCCTTTTGATCCTAACCGAATAAAATATCCCTGTTCTGTTGTTTCAATAATCAAAACTCCCAGAATGCACAATTCCTCACTACTGTGCATGCGCAGACTAAGCATGATAGTCAAGCGCTGCTGTTGCCCATAGCAATGGCTAACAATCCAGTCCGGTACATACGGTCGAGAGCTAAAAATGTATTGTGCCACTACCGAATACAATTTGAAATTAAAAATAGAAAATGCAAGTGAATCTAGATCTAGAAGCGTGAACGCATGTCTTGCATCATATTAATACATAAAACATTTCCGCCGAACTAGAAAATAATAGTAATATCCAGATACACGCATCTAATCCAAACCCAATCTTGTCAAACTTATATTATTTATTAGCAAGAAAACATCTGAAGAATTAACTTTACACTTTATTTTCACCAAATCATTTCAGCCAATCACATAATGTTACAATCGCAAAAGAGTACTCTTCGCCTAACCCCTAATTGACACTGTTAATATTTTGTAGCCGAATTGTTTTTCTTACCTCACTAAATATGTCGTGCAGGTATCTGAAAGGCGGTTTGCTGAGCAGTTTTTCAGTAAGGGGCGGCTTCTTAATTACTTTTCCCAAAGTGTCCTGGGTCTTTTTAGCCACGGCTTCGTTCATGGCAGAGGTAAGAGGACCCCCTTTTGATCCTAACCGAATAAAATATCCCTGTTCTGTTGTTTCAATAATCAAAACTCCCAGAATGCACAATTCCTCTCTACTGCGCATCCGCAGACTAAGTATAGTAGTCGAGCGCGGCTGTTGCCCATAGCAATTTCTAACAATCCAGGCCGGTACACACTGTCGAGAGCTAAAAATGTATTGTGCCACTACCGAAATAAAACACACTTCTTCGGCAAGTTGTAAATTATTTTAGATTCAAACCCCATGATTTTGATAAACCTACATGCCCCCGACTAGGAGACGAGCAGACAGCCTACTGGATTCAATCCCGCAATTTAAGAGCTGTGACCACGTTTTATTACTGGTCGGCCTCCCTACCCCTAAATTAACAATCCATCAATTCAGCTAATCGACAACCCACAATTGAAGACAGACACTGTGAGCAGAATAAGCACTCGGGAAGGACATGCAAAACTCAAGAAAACCACTAGTATCTGTTTCACTGGCACCCTAATTAAATGAACCCCCTCTTTAACGTAAATCACTCCGCTGCCATCTTCCGGCCCCGTGCTCGGCCTTCTGAACCGTACTTGAAATATTAACAAATTACACAGGGGTACCGTTTTCATCCCCATTTTAAACTGGATTGGCAATAACGTAAAATTATTGCAAATGTATAGGCTTCAGAAAGGCAAGCAGGCTAATATTTAACAGGGAGCCATCATTAATTTATTGACCATCCTAACCATTGCCTCAGCACTAATTTCTCTAACTCAGGCCTAGCATATGTAAAATAGTTAATTACATATAAAATATTAGCTTTAAGATGTGTGTCAATCAGAAATTTGTCTTTTGACATTCGAAGAATATCACTTAATAGTTTGTATGTAGGTTAAAGGTAAAACGTTATAGTAACGGTGCTGTTGTTTTAAAAAAAAAATGCTGAACAGACGTTGGGAAATCACTACAAGACCACAAAACCATTTTTTTTTTTTTACAGTTTTACAAACAGTTACCAAAAAAATATTACTCCTATTTCTTTCCTTAACTCTGCGATTACCCTCATTAAGCCAACTGAAGATTGACTGCTCTGATATATGTGTTATCAGTATGTGTTCAAAAGATAATGTGTGGCTCAGCTCTTTGTGGTCCTCAACACATAAAATACCCCTCCACCTCATGTGTAAAAAAAATTAGATTGCATGGGGAAAATCTGTCTCCAGGGTACATAAATACATGCACCAAGAGGTGTGCACAAAAAGCATACTCAACACTGGTTCTGATTGGCTAAAATTATCTTCAGGCTCTCAACTAATATATTGAGTGACTTGATTAACCAGCCACGTGTGAAAATAAACCGGTGAAACCAGTTCATCTTGGTCGAAAAGTGTTTTTGAGGTTGGTTATTATATATATCTAGGCATATAATAGACACATCTGCCCTGCCGAGCAGATGATTGCACGCACTGATAAGAACTATAAGACTATCAAGCCGTGCTGGGTGTGACACGGAAGCACTCTCACAGCAGTCGAGCAAGTCTTGTAACAAATTGAGGAATTCACCAAGACAAGGTGTCAGTGAGCAGCTTGAGAGACGGTTCACTCCCAGTTCAAGATACTGAGCTCCACACCAGGTGAGTTTATGAAAATTTCTACCTACTGACCAAGTGATTCGTACTACAATCTCTATCCACGTGGGATTCCTTATAAAAAAAACAAACAAACAGTGGTAGCCATGTATACTTAATTTACTAAATCTAAGTTGTTTGGTGAAAGAGACTATTTTGCCTTCAGTCATTCAAAAATGAATGTGCTATTGCTAATGTATATACATATTTATAAAGGTATAAAAGAGCTCAGTTTTCTGCTGTAACATGCTATTGATTTTTTTTTTTAAGTCTCACAAAACTCACATACCGTAACCTCTGCATTTCCAATGTAGAATTTTCTGGAAAACGCTTGTCCATTCGTTGTTTTGCAATCCGCATAGAACCCCTTCCATTGGACTTTTATTGCCCTATTGCCAGTTTCCTCAAGACGAAATTCCTTTCGAAGTTTGTTTGACAAGCCAGGTTTACTGCTTATATAGAGAACAAAGGTGTGTCAGTTGGAAGGAAGTTGTAAGCATGAGAATGATACTTGACCTGATTTATTGGGTATGTGTTAAGAGAGACGGTTTAACATTTAAGTCCCTCTTGGTAAAGGCTTTTACTGCAATAATTTACTAAAAACTTTCATATCTCTTTAAAAGGGTTGAAGACAATGTTTTGCTGGTCCCTTTTCTGTTCCTTTTTACTTTTGGCTGGTTTAGATGTCTCCTTCCAGAGAAAACCTAAAAAGCCTCCTCAAACTCTTTCTAGAGGTAAGTTGGATTCAATACATTTTGGAATTATGTTTTTGGACTACATGGGTGCAAATTGTACATGCAAGTGAAAACAGCCACCAGATCTCTTGAGCACGTAGTATGTCTATGTTGACCATTTCAAAATGTGTAATTTGCATTCCTAAATTAAGTCATGCTATTTGCTACTAAAGGAAGTCAAGATGATTCCTCAAATTGCATTAGCATGCCACGTTAACAGACTCCATTTCAGAATTGACTTTAAGGTGTACGCACATCAGTTTTTGAAAGTAATCGGTTCTCAAAGGTTTTTGAATTAGACATCTACTTACACTTACCTTTTTCAGGATGGGGTGATGACATTACGTGGGTGCAAACGTATGAGGAAGGCCTACTGAAAATTAAAGAAAGGTAGAACCTTCTTGATAACAACACCAATTATAAACCCATTGTGTGAGATGTATGTCAAACGAATTTTGTCTGTTTCTGTATCTTCAGCCAAAAACCATTAATGGTCATTTTTCACAAGGAGGACTGCCCATATAGTCAAGGTTTGTGTCTTTAAATATATGGTTCCCTAATGAACAGGGCCTTCATTTTGTTTAAAGTGATGCATGCTGGTGCCACACACCAGGTGTTGATTCTTAGGAAGTAAGGCTAAGTATTCAAGCATACATTATTGTAAGACTGAATCATACTCCTGGAAGAATACGATTTGTCAGAATGGCTTATCAGTATATCGGTCTTGAAATTCTTTCACTATGTGTCCTTGTTTTGTTATTTATATAGGGATCTTAATATCATGTTTTGGGATGAAACGGGGTAATTTCTACTACAGTAAGGCTAATCCGTTGCTATTCACATTCTTTCTAAGCTCTTAAAAAGGCGTTTGTTGCTGATAAAAATATTCAGAAAATGGCCCAGAAGGACTTCGTCATGCTCAATCTGATGGTGATGTATTTTAAGCGATTGCAACATATGGGCTTACATATTTATGTAATGGCATCTTTTATGTATCTTTGCATCATAATTATTACCAGATCATTTCCCCACAGGGGAATCATAATTCTTTTTTGTATTTGACTGGCCGCACTAATTAAATCTTGTAATTTTCAGTATGAAACAAGGGACAAGAACCTTTCCCCTGACGGCTATTATGTTCCCAGAATCATCTTCGTTGGTGAGTTTCGTGTCATGTGCTGTGTTTCGAATGTGTGAATGACCGTCATTTGTATTTGTAACAATTTGTGGCGCAATTCTTCTTGCTCAGGCCCGGTTCAATGAGACCTAAAAAACGACACTGAAATTTAGAAATACAAAGCTCATCATCATATATAATAATGTGCTGGGGGGAAAAAAATCATTTCAGCCTTCCTTGTCAAAGTCTGATGCCGCAGCAGGGGAAAATAACAAACAGTTTAGCAGCTGTCTCTGTCCCATCAACAAAGCTCTTGTGGTTTTTTGCTACCATGGTGACACCGTCTCCTTCTTCGCCTACAGACCCGTCCTTGACGGTGCGCGCTGATATTGCAGGCCTGTACGGCAACCGGCTGTACGCTTACCAACCCACCGACATGCACGTTTGTAAGTGATCTACTTTAGCCCTAGCGAGAGTGAGCGTGGCTGTCAATCATGCACGATTCGCGCTGCAGTCCCAGAAGTAAATAAATAAAATAAGCACTACTCACGTGTTCGCAGAAAGCTTGCTTTCTCGTTTTATAGGCCAGTTTCCTCGCTGTTTCCCTCCTGCCTCGGCTCGGATCAATAACGCAATCCAAGAGAATGCACATTTCATTTGTCTTAACATTATTTACTTATTTACAAATACTCACTTAAGAGGCACTTTAATCTGATTAGTAAATTAACACGCCTTTTAAAGGGACCGGTACTGATACAGTCACAATCAACACTAAATCCACAAAAAAAAAAATTAATTACTAAAAGTCTGTTTTTGTGGATGATGCGCGTTGTGCCATGATATTTAGATTGAAAAGATTTCTGATTACTGTACTGAAGAAAAGCAGCCCCTCGCAGTGTAACGTTGTGCTCCGTTCCAGTGCTGAAGAACATGAGAAGAGCCACGATCCTTCTCCACAGCGAGCTTTGAATCCCTACCTCATTGGCCCTGATCCAGCGGCTTGTGCACTATGGAGGGCAACACAGAAATGATGAAACGATGAAGCGTGCATATACTAGTGCTTTATCGCACACGATTAATAAAAAGGTTTGATTTTTAAAAAGCGTTCCATTTGATTTTGTACGATATAGGAAGTCTTTCTCCATTCCTGACTTGGGAAGCTGAGTTGTTGACATCGGTGTCTCCTCTCACTGACCGTTGGTCACTTACACTCTTTATTAATATGACTATTTCCACTCCTGCGAGGAGCCGAAGTCATTTATATTTCAGGTGGATTCACTTGGGATGCTACCACTGGCGCAGTACCTCTCGGACCCCTGATTTCCGCAACAGTTCTGGAAAAAGTCATCAAATCCTTTTAAATGCTTTGGTGGTTAAATATATTTTTTTAAATGTTATGTCAAAACATTATTCTAAGCACATAAAAGCCAATGACACATTGAGTACAAGTCTTAAACCACGCGTCACTGCTTTGACAAAGCATTTATAAAAATCCATAGCAACGTATGATCCTCAACATCGTCGGTAAGTGTCGTTCGCCGTTATCCGCATTTAAGGGGGGAAATAATTAAACAGGCTATTAAAACATGATCGGGTCCTTTTTTTTTTGCTTATGTGGTAATAATGTAGCTGCATGATATGAAATTAAAATTATGCTTAAAGACAAATCAGGTCAGAGAGAGGAGTGACGGCTCATTGCATTTAAGTGAGACCTCCTGTATTCCTGACGAGGATATTCCATGTTCGATCAACCAAATAAAGGACAATGTCGTGCAAACGCAGCAGGGATTTTACCTTCCTAACACTCTTATTATTGCGTAGATTGAAAGTAAAATATATTCAGTATTGTCTGCAAACCTTTACAAACCTTACTGTGGTTAGACTAAAGCGGGCCCGATATTTTTGGACCATGTTTCTAAACCACCAGTAAAATTGAAGCAGGTCTGAATCTGTGTATATTGTACTTAAATTAGAACTAGTTTAAAAAAAACTGCCCTCTTATTGTTGAGTAGTAGTTCGGAATGCTCGTTTTATTCTATTAATCATTGGTTTAAACGGATATGAAAGCATCTGCCTCCGTAAAGTATTAAACCTTGAAATCCTGATTTAAAATTAAATGAAACTGTATCCACAAGAGGGCGCCCTTGGTTGGCACCAAAAACTTGTACTTCAATAGGTATGTTTATCATTGCAGAAATGTAACAATAAAAACATCAATTCAAATTTTGTGGAGGCCTAACTGACATACAACAGAAAAAAAAACAAAAAACAAAAAAACATTTTGTTTTACCAATATGTGAAATCTGCAAAAAACAAACAAACAAAAAAAAAACACCAATCATGTCCCTGTTTCTGCAAACACCACATGTCGACAAAACAAACTGGGCCAAAAGGGGTCAAACTGACCGGTAAGCAATTTCATGAGCAGTCCCAGCTGGTTGGGCCAGCATTGTATCCATTAGAGCCAGGGCAACGTCAATCTGATGGGTCCTGATTGTCCAGACAAGACCAAACTAATAGGACTAAATGCGTAACAGTCTGACACGCTTCACAATTTCCCTCGGTGTTCATCCCTTGCCTCCCTCACCCCACCCCACCCCACCCCCGCTCTGGAGTAATTTTGGTCAATTGGTCTGTTTGCAGCTGCAGTGTATAATTGCTCTTCACACCCCTATCAATGACCTATTCAATACATGGGGATGACAGATACCAGACAGATCTATTAAGCGCTGTTCAGAGATCACATAAACGCAATTTATAACAAACATAATCACACAAACAGTTTGGATATGGTAGCAAAAAAAGTAAACATTGAGTGACAAAAGAGATATAAATTCATTTATAAATAATATCAAGAAGCACGTTTACCATCTGGGGGAATTTGCTTAGGCAAGTACTTGGCTCTAAATGGGCATTATGGAGAAAACGCATAGCTTCGTTTCTCTTAAAAATGTGTTTGTTTTTTTTTGGAAGTGTTGCTCTCAAACCGACTTCATAACAAAAACCTCTTTTCCCTTTTTCCCTTTCATTTTGCATGGGTGAATGCAGAGGAAACGAAGGTCCAATAGCAGGCGAGCCATTCGCCCGGAATAAGACAGAGGCACCAGTGTTAAGCCAATACATTTCCCCAATGCACACTTCAGAGTTAATTGATTAACGATCATAGTTAACATTTTGCCCCTTCTCACCAGTCGGTTGAGCAGAAATTGTTCAGGTCAGAATTGAAACACGCGGACACGACCAATGGAAGCTGCCCTGAGATCGCAGGGCCTCCTTGTCATGTGACCATTAACAACAGGAGTATAAACGCATTGCAGTCGGACGTCAGAAACACCCTTGCTCATTCAGCCTTGGAAACGTCCCCTGAAACTTAGTTTCAGTTTTTAAAATTCTAAGTTTTTTTTTTTTTTTCTTTTCTCAAGGCCAAAGCCCCATTTAACTCTACGGTAAGTATTGTATTCTATCTTGGCCAACTTGGGCTGGGACCAAATCAAAACGATTAATTTAATAGAATTAAAATTTAAAAAAGGTGTTAAATGCAGTTATGATTAGCGGATTGCCAAAGACTTGGTCCCAGCCTTGGAGAGGTTTCTTGTCAACCAGGTCAACAAAGACAAAAAAAAGAAGCTATTACTCTGTTGCATACTGTAGCAAGGTCAAAGCACCCCACAGAACTATTCAGAGTTAGACCTGGCCCGCAAATGTGCAGGACGGTGCTTATCTGACCCAGTGAAGTTTGATCACGATTGGCTTTAATCATAAACACTGTGTAAGACATTGGGGTTGGTACCATTTTAGAAAAAAGCTCTGGGGAAAGTGTTTTTGCCTTGCAATAAAATCATTTTCCGATTGTGTTGGCGCCCCAAACAGAGACTTTGCTGATACTACTTGAAATAATGTGAAATGGCGGAGTTAAATGAAACGAAAGGCTCTCTCAAGACTGGGCCACCGTAATTCCTGGAATCGGAGCCCTGCACCAATCCAGAAGAAAAGAGACCCTGTTGTTCATTCTAGCAGACATGTTTTGGAGGTTCAGACGAATCCTCGTCTCAGAACAGAAACTGTAGCATACCTCAGGACACCTCCATGTAAGGCTTTGTATAATCTTGGTATATGTATATGTATGT
>JAOYSI010069915.1:3822-19818 GCA_025775065.1 Hiodon alosoides
GTTCCATATGTTAATTAAATCCCATGTCAATGGGACAAATGAGTGACACACACCATTAAAAAGCAAACTTATCCAATACTTAATTTTTTGCGATGGTTTTATTTTGCCATAGATACCAAGCCACACATTTATACTTATAAACACATATTACACAAACACCCTTGTAACATTCAGCCATGCTTATATCACCAGAGTACCCATTGATTTTAAGCATTTTTCTTCTTTCCACAGTGTCAGGCCATGTAAAAGTATACAAAAGTAAAACAGTGTTGCTAAAGACAAAAAAAATTTCTTTAGACCCATAACCAATTTACTACTGCTGCAACCAAATTAGACTCAAACATTTGGTACATTTCTATGCATCCTAGTTATAATTTATTTTAACCAAGATAGTAAATCATATTTGTCGAGTAATTTTTAAAAATTATGAGTGAAAAGTGCACTTATTGGTAAAATCTGAGTCTAGTTTCTGCACAGAGAATCTTGTTTTTTTTTTTTAATGTATGTATTTTATAGAGCACCCACATTGAGCATATTACTAAATGGCAAGAGGATAAAATGCTGTCCGTTAGATTGGGGTAGTGAATTTTATCAGAACATGACCTTAAAGCAGTGTGGTCCAGAGTCCAGGGCATGGCCTCACACTGTGGACTCTTTTTTTAATGACCTTTGAGATGTCACAGTAGAGATGGGAATGGGAACAGCAATAAGAAATACCAGAGGACTGTCCTAGATTTTTCTTCCGTTTTACATCAAGTTTAAAAACAAGCTCTAGGGAGAAACCAGGTCTCTCACAGTCTCTCTCCTTGTTTTTCTCCACAACAGAAAAATGGTGTAAAAGTAAGGGAAAATGGAACAATGGAGTTTAAGGGTTGATTAATTGGTTATGGACACTAATTAAACTCCCTTTCAGTTCACTTTGGCCAGTTCACGGGTTTATTATAAACTTCTTCACATTTGTCCACTGCCTGAAACCGTAATGTTACAAGCATCTACCTTGTAAACAAATACCTTCTTGCTAAATCTCTTCTTGTCTTCTTGTCCCCCTTTCTTTGACAGTTAGGTGCACCTGGCTTCCATATCGTAGAGCTGAAGAAGTTCAGAAATTATCGATTCAATTTCTGATTTAGTTATGTCTTCGCAGAAAACCTATGCAGACAGAAAACATTTCATTCAGCTCCATTTAATAAACTTCCAAATGAGACTGTCAAGATCAAAGGTACCGAAAATCTTGAGGCGAAAAACAAACTGTGAAAGATCAAAAGGAAATGTCCAACCAAGACACAGTGAAACACAGAATATGAACAATATGAACACTGGTTAACTCACAAAATAACTTTTTTTTCCCCTAATATGGAACATATTAGAATATGATAACATTTATAGGTTTATTAATAAAACTAGCATTTTTCGTTTATCTTTCTACCAATGTATTTTTATTATAATTGGTTGATTAAATAATAATCATTTGTAGGAGTCCTCAGGAAAATTACTAAATTATATGAACATTTCTACACATTACCATACCATTATTAAAGATTTCTATGAGTAAATACCAGTTCTGCTGTTCTGTTTTTTTCACAAACGTGGTTGTGTAAAATATCGAATAGTTCGTTTTCCATTTTAATTTTTAAGTTAAACTGTATCTAGTTCCACAGGATAGTGAAAAGTGAAAGACATACCAGTGGCTACTAAAAAGCTGTGGATAAAGGCCTGTTTATATAGAACAGAGCAATATGTTCTTCACAGTTCATGTAACAAAAAAATTATCTCTAAAGGTCTACATACAACAACAGTAATGCAAACTGACCTGCCACCACTCCACAGCCGCCGTAGGCAGTTCTACCCCATAGATATGCAGGGCCAGGAAGAGCACGGCCAGGGCAAGGTGCTGGGGTGGGTGTCGCACACACATGGGCCCGTGATAAGAGTCTTTCAGGAGGGCCCATGCTGTCTCAGAGATAGGAGTGCGAGACCAGGCATGTCTGTTTAGCAGTGCCTTCACTGAGAGAAGGTAGTGTAGAAGATACTGTGGGTGGAATAGGAAAGCTTTTCATAACACAGACAACAGGTTGCAAAAAAAACAAAAAAACATGACTAATACACCCCCCTTAAATTCAGTTGTTCACTTAGTGGGTAAATAAATGCTTACACACACATATTATCAGGTAAACTCATTGATAAATTATAATTTATATTATTTCCACTGTTTACCAAAAGAGCAATTAAAAAAAAACAACTAACAAGCTACCTAGATGTAAAGTATGCAACATGACTAATGAAAAAATGAAGAATAAATCAATTAATCCTAGGATTAATAAATGTAAACAAAATATACATTTAAGATGATCATTTCTAATTACAAAAACAAAACACTGACCATTAGCAACACTTGCTCATAGTGGAGTTATATTTGTGCGATAAACACAGTACAGTAGTAGAAATTATTCAGCATTATCATGTTTTAATTCTGAAACCAAAACTTTTCTAAATTTCATAGCAAAAAAATAATTACAACAATTTTGCCAGCCCAGTTATGATGTTAGTTCTAAAAATGACTAATTTGATTTTTTTTAAATTACTCTGGGAGGGGAGAAAGACACTTATTTTCACACACTACTTGACATGTCAATCAATAGCTTCACACTGTACTTAGGTCGTTTAAAATGTTTAACCGTATTAGTAATAAAACTATCAAAAGCCAAAAAATGAACGCGTCTCTGTGCTGTCAGATTGCTTGCCATTGCATTTCCAACCGACTTAGCAGAAATGCGAGGTCAAGCAATCTGTCAACAGGGAATTCTTAATCACCAAGAACAAACCACAAAAACAAAAAAACACTTCCAGACATAACTGCAGTGGAAGCCTTAAGACCAAAGCTACACTTTCGGATGCAACACTCACCAAAGCAGAAAAACATGTAAATGGGGTCACTTTCGAATGGGGATTGTGCTAGCACGTGATGGAAATTATTAATCTTCAGAAGGACATTCTACTGCTGTAAAATTACCATTAATATTATTTAAATTGCTGAAGACACTGGGATGTGAGGAGATGCAGAAACATCTGTATGACATCTGAAAAAGCGGTTTCTGAAATTAGTTCCACATCTCTTGTCGAGTCGCCATCTTAATACATGAATATTTGTGCTAGACAATTTTTAATCTGATGGCGCAAAGGGTACCTGAACGACAGTTACACACATCAAATCAACTACAACCAGAATTTCAAAGAACTGTTGGACAGCACTCAATATCAAACGTCACACTAAAGGAATAGTTTTTCTTAATTTGTCAAATGAAAACGAAAGGCTGGCTACCCTTGATTCATTTCACCAGAATTTAAAAATACAACTGTAAAATGGCCCACCTTATGGGGGTGTTGGAAAGAGACGTGGAAATTGAGCTGACGGAGCAGGAGCAGCTCACACTGGACCACACTGTCCCTCAACTCCCAGAACTGACTGTCCAGTTCCAAGGGCTCACTTCCTGCATGAAAGTACCTTAAACAGAGAGGAGAGGGGGGATATATTATTTCTTAAAACATGAAGGATGGGAAAGGATTTACAGTGTTTTGATTAGGATGATCAATTAAAATGTCAAAAAAAATATTTATGGCAGTGCATTGTAGCAGGTATTAACAAATAAGCCCAGGGCCATGCAAGTTAAACTTGACCGAAATACTTACCTATGACAGACATTGATGATGTCTCGTGTTCGAAGGTGTTGCTCCTCCACTTTTCCGGCCAGGTAGATGGCAGACATGGCCACAAGGTAAGGTTCGTAGACCTGTAGACTGGCTGACTGGAAAAACCGGTGGTACAGAGCGCAAGCTGTGGCAGTTGGGACGGAATGCATCCCTAATTTCACTCCTACAATGAGAGTGGACAAGCAGGCCTTTATTTAGCTATCTAGTCCCATTTAGTTAGTTACAGTTTTCTAAATATTGTAATATGTAGTAGTTTACAAACTAAGGAAAGATAGTGTCATTATAGCTCAGATTTGTGTAAACAAATCTGACAAAACTAAAAACAAAAATTTTAGTTACTAGTTACGACATACTTTTAAGACAACATCATCACTCCAAGTAACAAACAGAATTAGAATAGAATGGTACCTGTCTCCATTATGAACCGACAGACACGAAAATGTGTCCTCGTGTCAGCCGTAGAGTCGGTTTCAGTAACCTCCCTTTCCCCTCTATCCCGAGCTACGCTTTGTTTCTTAGATTTAATTACTTCCATTTTTAGCTAAGGTACACAACTGTTTTAATATTGTATTAATACAGCTCGTTGAATTGCCAGCCAATAACAGATTGGAATTGCGCAGTGAAATTACTAGTTAAGCAAGCTAATTCTTATCCATACAGTAATAATTACAATCAAAATAAACCAGTCACGCAACTAAGTCGTTCTATTGTCTCACGTCATGCAACCCTTGAACAATGAATAAAACACGCATAACGGAGCGCAAACTGCTACTGACTACCACTAACTTCCGAAAGCCGAATCAAGCTACTTCCCTATCTTTCTTCTTCTATTGTGCAAGTTCCAAACAGACTGTGTTGCAATAACGTCACCTACCGTACGGAGTGGGAAGCAGTACTATAACTTCTATCATAGACAGTGCTGCACCGTGACATTAAGGAAAGGGTATCAACCCCTATGAGCCTTTTTGTTACCCCTCATATAGCCAAAAACGGCGTGAATGTTGTTTTTCCACAGTTTAGGTCTACTTAGTGGCTTTTATTTCTTAATTTTTCCCCGTAAAGCCTCCTGTATTTATTTATTTTCCTGCGGTCAGTATTTTCTTCTGATGATTAGCTAATCACTTGTATGGAAGTCTCTGGCAACGTGTGTGTGTGTGTGTGTGTGTGTGTGTGTGTGTGTGTGTGTGTATATGGACGTACATTGTAATTTGTAAAGTTTTATAACCATTAACAGTTTATTCTGCAACGTTTCCTGCGCACGACCACTTTTTGTCATTACAAATCTTACAAATCATATTAAAATTAGAATCGCTGATTTTTACGAATGTGTCATTATTGGTCAATCTTTATTTGCAAGTGTCTCGTTGGTAATTCATTGTGCGTAACATTAGTCATTATCTGACTAGGAAAGTTTGCGATGTTATGGACCCCATGGCTTTCTCGGAAAAATACGGGTGCGTTTGATATCACTTTTCTGGGAGATTTTGGGCAGACTCTCAAAAGTCTGGTCTACAGAAACACACCCACTGTTCCGTGGTTACTATGAGACAAGTGTAAACAAAATATAAGAAATGGCGTCCGGCTTTTCTGCAAACCAGGTACCTATAGAATTTTTTTAAATGCATATAGTAGTTTTAACTGAAGTTAAATGTCTGTAGCTGTCTCGCAGATAAAATAATTTTAAAATGTTATTTATAAGGACCATTTGCTAATCTAGTTCGATGTTATAGTACGAAGATGCTTTCAAGTCGCACAAACTACAGAACTGGACTGTACCCAAGCATTTCAAAGAGGTAAAATTATGCGAATGGTAAAATTCACTTATATGATCCTTGTTTTACAAATGAGAATTTCCATATTCTGTGATAAATAAGTGTCTTGTTAGGTTATAGCTAGCTAATCAACATTCCAGCCTGAAAATTGGGATATTATTATGATCCACCTATTTAATGTGCTTGTAGAGACCCACGGCAGCAGATGGTCACACAACATTTATTGCCACAGACCGTGGGCATCTACTGCCAGGGATGAAATCGAAGGTATTCCATAAATTGCAGTAAAGCAAAAGATAGGCCTATACACACACACACACACACACACACACACACACACACACACACACACACACACACACACACACATACATATATTCTAAATTTAATATAATAAACAAATATTGTATTTCCTCTTAGCGTGGATGCACGACTACCTTCGTGGGCACGTGGGACCTTCCGAACCGAATCCCCCCAGCCAAGATCAATCCCACTGCTCGCTCACTTGAGGGTCAAAAGCGGCTTAAGGGCTGGGAACAAGCCCCACAGCGTATCAGTAAAGGGGGGATCGATGAGGGGCTGCAGAAACCAACTTGCATGAGTTCAAGCAAATCAGCAGTCGGTCAAACAGCAGAGAACACGGTAAGAGGCTGGAAATCTTTTGTAAGCATGGTAAGCACAACATACAATTTTAAGTTGCATTAATATTGTAGGAACTGACTTATTTGCAGTTCTATAAATAAACAATTTGATCAAAAATGATACATTTTTTGGCCTAAATTCAGACTTGGTAGTGTTGAAATGAATAGATATTCACATCCAATATTTTACAGGTCCCAGCCCATACAGTGGAAACTCCAACCGGACCCCTTGAGGTTGAAGCAATCTGTGAGCCCCCATCTCATCCAGAATCATCTCCTCTGATGTTAGGTAATTAAACCCAACATTTGAGCAACCCTGAAGCTGTGTAACTGAATTAAATGCTTTTTCAGCTCAGTACTCATAGACTTACCATGAACAAATAATGTTTCTTATGCATGAATGTATAACCTATTCTTTAAACAAATAATACATAGCGAGCAGCATTATATTTTCCTTTTAGTCTAAACAAATTTAAAAAATGGAAAAATCCTCGAATGCTTTAAACTGAGTAAATAGTCTCCAAAGTTAGTGTTGATTGTTTGTATTATGAAATGTGGATGGAACTGAACCAGAAAAAGGTAACCTTGAAACTGGGGCTACAAGAAATAAAGTGTTCAGGGCAGAAAACAGAATGAATAATTCTATCCATCTCAAGTGTGCTGTTTAAAATAGATAATTTGGGAGTTTCTTATCCACATTGCTTTGGAAGAAGAAGAAGAAAGATATTAAAATGTAAAACAAATATTCTATATTTGCAACAAAACAAAAAATATCGTACATTGTCTTCATATTTTCCCTTTCCAATATCTTCCTGCACATTCCTTCACACATATGTGCAGACTTCTTTTGACGTTGAATTTATACAATTCTCATATTATACTGCTGTTACAAATTCTTATTTTTCAGCTAAATGTAAAAGGTTTATGCAAACAGCAGAACCATATTATTTTTAAACAAGTACTTAAATTTAAAGGCGTTTTTTAACAGAAACTGAAAATACAGTTTAACATCCTAGGAGAAAAACGGTTTCTTCCACCTTTTTGTATGAAATGGAAGAAACTCTTGGACAAATCTATAATTTATATATATATATATATATATACTGTGTGTGTGTGTGTGTATATATATGTGCATATATATATATATATATATATATATATATATATACACACACACACACACACACACACACACACAAAGTACTGTGCAAAAGTCTTAGGCACCCTAGGTATTTTTTTTTTACGTAAAATTTGTCTTTAATATTTATGTTTTGTCTTCTGCACTAGTGTGTAAGTAGAATAAAACAAATTTTAGATTTCCGAACATTCTTTTTTCGAAAGAAGTTCTGCAACAGATGGTTTTGCCTCCATAGAGCTCTGATCTCAACATCATCGAGGCTGTCTGGGATTACCTGGACAGAGAGAAGCCAGCGAAACAAAGTCTGTAGAAAAACTGTGGAATGTTCTCCAAGATGCTCTCCAAGATCTAGCCTACCACCCGATTGTCTTATAAAACTGCATGACAGTTTGCCTAAGATAATTGAAGCAGAATTTAAGGCAAAAGATGGTCACACCAAATATAGAGATAATTTTATATATATATATATATTTAAATTCACATGACAATTGAGTTCTTCCTTAAAAGACTTCAAAAGCTTTTCCTTACAAAGAAACTGTAATTTAATATTTTGAAGGGCCCGAGGATTCCTTTGTCTGGAATGAAAGATTTATACCACCTTGGGATATTCATATCCATGACCCACCCATGGTCTGCTTTCAGAAGATTTTTTCCTTTTTGTACAGTAGAAAATGAAAAAGATTCTTGCTTTTTAATTTAATTTTTTTCACTTTAGAAATAAAAAGTGCTCTTGTGCCTCGTGCTCTTCGGGTCGTCCAAAGACACGCCCATTAAATAATCTAAAGAAAAATCTGTTGTTATTTAGTATTACTATTTAGTATTGTGTGCATTACTGAAGTAGAAAAGAAGGCAGCAGAACACAGGGCATAATGTTCACCTCTCTTGCTCAGTGGTTCTGGTCCTGGTGGACCACTATCAAACTCTTTAATTAGCTATCATCTTCACTACTTTAAGGAATCACTAAATTTGTTCAATCAGGCCAATAATTATTTGACTTAAGTGCCTATTTGATGTGGGTGAGATGAGTGGGCCTTACAGGTACTCTGTTCCGGCTCTTTCTCATAGTCAGGGAGGAGGTGTGGGAGATCAGAGAGGGCCGCTCCTTCAACATGGGTCCACTGTGAAAGTCAAATTGTCAGTGAAGGGAGCAGAGTAAATTTACAAATGCTATACAACTTACTGATGATAATGTTTCCGTCACAACATCTTGACTGACAATCCCTCAGACCCTTTGGATTAAGATAAAATGAGGCGGATGCGGAACTAAAGTGTTTTGCAGTGAAATGCAAATCAAGCCTTTAGGAAGCAAGAATCATTCCAGCAAATGGTTTTATTAACGATTAACTGTCCAAACCAATCAAAGTGAGGCTCTAGTGAGAAATTTGACAGACAAAAAGAAAGGGAAAAAAGAAAGCTATACATAGACAGAAAATATATGGTGATACAGAAGTTCAAAGAAGCACAGAAGCACAGGGAACAAGGGAGACACAAGACTGTCCTGTAAGGAAGCATGGCAGAGGGAAGGACAAGGGCAATCACCCTCACAGGTGAGAACAGCGGTGCCCCACCTGGCCGTGTGCGGTATTGACATTTAGTGGGTGTGTGTAGTCAAAATCACCATCAGCAGATAAAATGGTGAAACTGTTTTATTTGTGAACTGTTTTGTCAGGCAATATTTAATTTATTTTATGGCATTAAATGTAGTATGTTTGCATGCCTTTATTTATATGAATGCTGATGAATGCTTAATGTTCGAAAAATGAAAATGAGTAGGGTTTGAATTGAGTGTTTCATACTGATATATAATACTCAAGAGTAGTACTCCAGACCCGCCTTGAGAACCTTTTTTTTTTTTTTTGAAGGCTCTCTCTCTTCTCAATTACAAAAAAAAAAAAAAAAAAAAACTACTTTTCACCAAACATTATGCTAAAAGTTTGAAGTATACTTAACATGCAGACTCCCTGAATCCTGAATCTTTATTCTGGTGCCAGATAGCAAAGTAGACGCAGCAAAATTATAAATTGTTATTTGGATTCCAGGTTATTCCTGTTACCTGCTCCAAAAAGTTGATTTAACTGAATCACTTGTGGCATCATTCTGTAAACATCTGTTTTCTTTTTTTTAAATAATAAATAATTAAGCTATCGTTTAATATCTTAATGTCTTCAAGTTGATGACAAACACGCGGTTTAATGCCTTTCCTTGATGCATGCGTTGTGTCTTTAAATGAAACACATATCATTAATTAGTCCCAAACATTAACATATGGAGCAAAGCAGTGATAAGAATTGCAAAGTTGGCACACCATTATAAAGGATACCTTATCACTGCGAGCCTACGGGCACCTGGAAGTTAACAGAGGTCACTATGGCAGCAGCCGAGGACACTATGACGGCAATTTGTGCCCACTCTACCGTGGCCAGCTCTCCCAAATGTGTGCCAACGCAGCGTGGCACTTCTCCCACTTCCTACCGTAGAAACAATGCTCTTAGTGTGCCTTCATCTGTTTGGCACATTACCATGGGCTCTGGTTGGTTACCCATTAGCCTGACAATAGTATATTTTCGTGAGCATGCTTGTGAGGGGGTAGCTTGAGTGGAATTCATGAATTCAGAAGCACATTCTGACCTTGCAAAAAGTTATAAACCCTGTTATGATGCCTTTGAGAGTCCTGGATCAGAAAGTAACCCCCCACCTCACCGTTCACCACAAAATGGATATAGGTACGTAAACATTCTTTTATTTTACTCGGGTTTAAGACCTGGGGAAATCTGTGTGTTGCTTTTAAGTAATGTGTCGTTTTAAACCCATTTTTAAATTTTCTGCAGCGACATTGCCCCTTAAAGGACCCAGATATCAGTCTATTTTTATGAATCATTCCCTGTGTGGATTGCAAGGCAGAGCACGGCGGAGTGTTTGCAGGCATGTGTCTGACAGCGGTTGTCCTGGGGATATTGGAGAAGCCGTGAGCATAACCGCACAAGTCAGTGTGACGAGAGAGCTGGTAAGATGGAGTGACCCAGGGAGTGAGTCAGCATCTATTCGTTGTCTCTCAGAGACAAGGTTGTTGTTTTGTTGAGTCATTATTGTGCTTTAAGATGTTAGACACAAAATGAATCCCTAATTGTTTTCTCTTTTTAAATGACCGTTTGCCCCTAGTTTGCCAGCACAAAAACAAAAAAAACTCAATCGTTTCTCAATAGTTCAATGCCGTAGTAGCATTTTCATTAAAACACTTTCAGCATGTTTCATGCTACAAGACCAAAAAAGTGCAATTTAAGTGCTATAGTGCTTTTGTGCTTTTTGCATGTAAATAAAACACCGACAGGCTTGCTTTTTGACCCATCCCACTCTCCCAGTCTCTTTATATTGTAGTTATTTTATTCCTTATTCCAGCTTTGAAAGCACAAGCATACTTTGTTAATTTCCCTCTTCCTTTGTGAAGAGGAAACGTATTTATTCTCACATGCAGCAGTATGGCAAAGTTTACAATATGCATCTAGGGAACCTAGATCTCAAATTCTAAAGGTATGGAACCAAGCTTACAGGAAAAGCATTTTTGCAAAAATTGGTTAGATCTTGAGAGAATTTGTGCAAAACGACAGCATTAAAAACAAAGATTTCTCCCGTTGTAAAGGGCAGTTTGGTTTCCTTTCAAGTCAGTAAGTGGACATTGACTTCAGTTGACCCTATCCGTTACCATTAGAAGCCTCTACAGGAAAAATCGATGAACAACCCTTCCCTAGCAAGATCCCTTTGTGAACTACATAGAAACAGACATTTCAAATGCAATTTTGAAGAAAAAAAAAACCTACAACATTTAGAATCAAAAACTGAACTGATGTTGTCATTATAGATTTGTTTTTATATAGACTCACGTGAACAATATTTCACCTACCTACAAACATATTATAATTATATTAATAGTGATTATATTATTAATAAAATAACAACATTCAATTTACTACTTTATAAAAGAAAGAAATACTACCCATAGTTTTTATTACTTCTCTTCCCCCATTCTTAGCAAAAAAAATAAAGTATTCCACTCTAATTTTCTTTGAAATCATGTTTGAATTATAGTTTTGGTTGAATAAATATTGAGGGCTCTGTATATGACTGCATAATTATTTAATAAACATAATCATCTTTATTATTATTATTATTAATATTATTATTATTATTATTATTATTATTATTAATAAAACTCTTCATGATGTTTATGGTTGTCAACCAAAACTTTAATAGAGAATCACAAATATACTTCTTAAGGACTGGCTACTTTTTATTTTAAAGACAGCAAATATCAATACATTTTGAAAGTTTATATTCATGGGAATTTGGTTTGTGAAAAGGTGTGTGATTCTCCTTATTTCCCTCCTCATCACTTAGGTTTGAGTATTGTGTGCAAAGACAAGCTTTAAAAAAAAGACATAAATTACATAGTTTTTTTCCTATAATCTCCTCCTCCATTTCTCGCTACCGCTAATAATCATACCAGTTTGGTTCTTAAGATGTTATAGGGGCATTCCTTTTCTTCTGTCTGTCTGTCCTTTCTCACTTCTCTCTCCTTTTTCTCTTGCTCTACTTTTTGTAGTTGCCGAACTGTATGGCCAGTCGGTCACTGACACAGCGGAAGGTAGCGGGCTGCACCTCCCAATAGTTCACAGGGTTGGCAAAGAGACTGATTCCGTGGTAGAAAGTCCTCTTCATCCCAAACCCGAGTGGGCAGAAGTCATTCACGCCAACCTGGCTGATGTTGTTGGAATGGAGGTAGACCACCTACGTTGGGTACAAAGTACAGAGGATATGATTGCACAATGGCAGGAGAGAAGGCCGGTTTAAATATGCATCTGCAAAAAAACACATTGCATGAGTATTGCATGGCAGACCGGGAGGGTAAGGACACCACCTTGGTATGTTGTACACTTTGCAAAGGAAAGAAGTCCTGTTCTACCCGACACCCGACCCTACCTGCATGTACTTCATATCAGGCAAGCCTGCAGGGATTCGGGACAGACGGTTGTTTTCCAGGTGCAGTTCTCTCAGATTGGGCAGAAAAGACAAACTTCCATTTTCGATCATTCGGATTTGATTGTAGCCCAGGCCCAATCTGACATACGCAGAAAGGAAACACAAAGGGTAGCCCTGTATTTAGTGCAGAATGGTCAGAATGCACTGCAGCAGTCAGGGAGATCTCAAGCTGTGCTTCTACTGAGCATGAGCAGATCCTTCTGCTGTCCCATTATGTCATGTGTTACACCGTTCTACTACTCTCTGCTCAGAGAACAAATCAGTTCATTAACATTCAATAGCTTAAGTTGAATGCGTTATAATAGTAAATGCCTCCAAACAATATAATAGTTGAATCCCTTAGGGCTGAGAAAAAAAGTGATGTAAAATTTAATCCTCAGTACTCATGATCCAAACAAAGACGAGGTTCCAATAATTTACATTGATTATTTGACTTATACTGTCTATTACGTGAGGTTGCAGTGCAGAACATATTTTGAAAAAGTTTTCCCAAGTTTTGTTGAGATCCATTCTGCTAGCACAGGGGTGGCCAAGTCTTGTCCTCAAGAGCTTTGAGATAGTGGTTTTAAGTTCTACCTCACCTCATTGTTGTTTAATTTGAGCCCATATTTGGTCATAAATATAAATAATCTCACTTGATTAAAATCAGAAACAAAATTTGAGTTAGCTACTACAGACACTGCAGCTCTTAAATAACTAATTTGGCCACCCCTGTCCTAGTGGAGTATTTTTGGTTTAAAGGCCTTGCAATTTCTCTTAGCAACATTAGAGGGCAATATTACCTTGACCATAGCTTGAGGACCAAATCCAAAATAACCTAGTGCAGATTCCCTTTGATACATTTACCACCTATTTGTTTTTGGATATATGAGCTTTATTTTGTTAGACTTGAAGTTGCACTTCCATAAAACTGCCAAAAGATGGAGGTTACCATCTTCTCTACTATATTGTGGTGACTTTATGAAGTGCAGCCCTGAGATCCCTAACCCTTAATTTAGGCACTTTCAGAGACATTTTGTCCCTGCTGGCAAATCAGATCACAAATACTTTTTGAAGTTTGGGTTTAAATAGTTTGTATTGCAATTGTAAGGCAATTTTCTTATTAAAACAGAATCACTACTGTTCATTGAGATGGTTCCTAGAAATTGTGGGTCTGATTCCTTCAGCTTAAACTGATCATAACCATAAGTGTGAATTATATTTAACCATACAATTTTGTGGCTGGAATAAAACTTCTTCGACTATTCTGAATCATAAATATAATATTTTAAATTACATACTTTTCTCTTTATGGAAGTTCCTGCCTGAGTATATATAGAACACATAAAATAACAGGTTGAAAATGGAGCTGGAACACAGACAATAATGATTTAGAAAGCTAAATTATTTCAAGCCTTTACTGCAAATTTTACTCGTTAGTGTTTTATTTTTCCACTTCATTATTACATTAACATTAAGTCTGTTCCATTTGTTTATAATATTCCTAAGAAGGATGAGGTTTACTGTAATTAGAGCACCATACCTGTACAGGTGCTTGTACCGACTCAGGTCCTCCAACTCTATAGCCTGTATCTGGTTGTGGTCCAGGTGAAGCTCATGCAAACTATCAGGGAGATCTGAGGGATGAATTTTTTTAGGGTAATTCGGGAAAAGAGAGGACAATAAAGTTATAGTTCTGACATAAAGTGTCTGTTTAAGACCATTAGAACATACAAACTGATTTGTGTAACATACAATATTAGCCTTGGTTAAAATAAGTAAGTTGGCCTCTGTACACAGCATAACTGACAGTGTTAAATCAACAGCGTTTGTAGGGATCCAAATAGCCTCGCAGGGACACTGACAGGGTTGGTTTGTTCTGCATACTGGCTGCAATTATAGGGAGTGTTTTTACTCCGTACTACCTTTGGGTATCCCTGTGAGTTTGGCCTCAGAGATGCGAAGGTAATTAAGTTTAAGTCCTTTAAATGCTCCTGGTTCAAAACCACTGTTCTGGATTGGATTTCCTCCCATTTCTGAAAGAAATATTAATGTTTTATTACATTTACACTCATTGCAGTTTTTAAAACAGGCCTATTATTTTTACACTCTAGTAAATCGACACTCTACATTTTCTTCAGTGAGGGTTATTATATTTTAAGTGATAGCACAAAAATGATAAAACAGGTTGGGCAAATCCAGTCTATCAGAGCTGGACTGATGTGGCTTGCTTTAAAAAAAACTATAAAAAGACAGGTTCAGCCTGTTCAGTAGTCCTTGAGGACTGGAACTGCCCCTTCCTGTAATGCAGAGTAAAAAATGACTGGGAAATAATATGGTCAAAAGATTTGGATTGGTGGAATATTTACAGAAATAATGAGAAATCCATGAGCGTAAAGAACCACACATGGTGATAACAGCATTTATAGCGGTCACCTGACAGTTATGAGGATCAGAGCACTCACCGATGCAGTTCATGCTGCCCAGGCCAGAGAAGGCCCCCTCGGCCACTTTCTTGATGCGGTTCTCATGGATACGCAGTTCCACCAGAGTGGGGGGCAGGTTTTTGGGAACTTCAGTCAGCTGGTTGCGAGAGAAATATAGCTTCTGCAAGTGCCGCAGATGGGTGAATGCCCGCGGGTGCACCTTGGAGATTTTATTATTCACCAGTGACAGAGCCTGGAGGCGACAAAGGGGAGAGGGGTGGCAATATGAAGGGCTGTATAGTGAGGAAAAGTGTAGAAGTAAAAATCTGGGATATAACTTAATGAGTTGGTGTAGAATTCATATTGACATACATGTTGAAGGAATACATGGTGGGGGGTCGGAGGGGTCAGTGTAGGTCAAGACATTTGGAAAACAGCCGGGGCAAGAAGTATTGAGCTCTTGTCTCAGACAAAAACTAACAGACACTCTTTGTTCTGAGCTGAAGCTAAAACAAACAAACACTGGAAGGAAATGTCAGTCGGGGGAAAAAAAATAAATTTACAGGATCCAAAGTGACACGTGGAGATGAAAAGTCAAAAAGTTACTCTATGAAGCAGGCTTAAGGCTTGAATAGACACAGCTAAGACACTGACATAAAACATTGGAATTTTACAGATATTATATTAAATTTTATGCTTTTATTTCTTGCAGTGGCCAGATTAAATATTGTGTTGGCAAACCCTCCAGAATAAATGTTAACAATGAGCTCTTTACTTCAGGGAAAAAAAGCTAACAAAAATATACGTTTTGGCCTCAAAGAAATCTTTAAAACAAGATGGGCCCTCACAGACTTGTTAATGAAAAAACCCACGAATGAAGCGATGTATTCAAGATTTTTGCCCGGGACGAAAGCTTCTTCACATTTGTATCCACACAGGATTTCCTAGACGTTAGTTTTTTTCTTCCCTTTTTTAAACTTGCACTGCAGTTTGCCTTTGTTCTGTCTCTTATTCACTGTCTTTCCAGCTTGTCTAGAATAAGCCTTCTTACATAGAGGTTGCTGAGCCCCTTGAAGTCATTCTCCTTCAGCTCTGTGATCCTGTTGTTCTGCAGATCCAAGAGTTTGGTGTCAGCAGGGATGTTCTTTGGGACAGCGGTTAGACCTAGATAAAAAAAAAAAAAAAACAGGCAAAGCCTTAATAGTCTTAATACAGGTTTTTACATTTATTTCATGAAATATGGCGTAAATGAGCAATTATAAGGCTGGGGCCAAGTCAAAGACTGGACAACCCACTAA
>JAOYSI010069915.1:26402-54993 GCA_025775065.1 Hiodon alosoides
TCACTTTGGCTTCATTTCAGCCTAAATCTTAAGCTTGAATACCTACTTTAGTTTCAAGGGGTTTTCTGCATGTACATGAAGTAGGATACTTTTTTTTTTTTTTTTTTAAACCTACCTTACTTCTCTGATGCAAAGCAGAGTAAGAACAATTGCATATTGTTCAGTTCTGACTTAGGTCAGCTGGAATTTAAAAAAAGAACAATAATAAAACGACCAGATGATGTTCACCTAAAAAAAAAAGCCTCATGTGCAAGACCTTTTTAACAAGATGTTTGAATGTGATGTCTGGGTGGATGCTGGAGAGTTTATAAAGGGGACAGGGATTCAGTCACTCTGGCAGTCTCATTCTCACTAACCGTAAGGCAGTCATCCCAGTGCACCACAATTTTGTGTGATTAGGCATTTGTTCAACAGTAGGATGAGAAATCAGACCGAAACCTATTAGGCTGAGCCAGAGGAAATCTGGACTGCAGTGTTGGAACAAGTTATGCACAGTAGTACAATCAAAATAATCTGCACGTCCATATTAATGTTTAACTTGTTTAATTAGGACCTTCTGAGAGAAATCATGTGTGTCGACAGGGTTTTTAAAATTTCCTCACTATAACAAGTTGTAGAAAAATATATTTTGGGGGAGTATGTAATTAAGTAGGGTAAATCAGTTTAAAAAAAATACTTTTTAGCATCATTTTATAATAAACTACAAAGGAAAATAATTATATGATAATTATATAAATGCATTCAATATGTATATAAAACTGTAGAAAGAATGTTAAATATATCATGTACATTCATTATTTCTCGGGACAAGACACTAAGTGGATTTCCTTACCACATCAAGGTAGGCAAATCATGCCAAAATTCTTCTGAGATTTACAAACTACAAAAGAAAACCCAGTAAGGATCCATGGCTGCCGCTGCAAAGAAGAATGTGTAGAAAGGCGATTGCTGGGGTTCAGCATTTCTCTTAGGAACATAATATGGCCCTGTATCAAGATTCAAATACAATTTTAATGGGCTTAAAGACAGTCATGCTTTTGCATGCATCGATTGAGCAAATAGACAGAAAAAAAAGTAAGAGCTTACCAGTGCCCTGTGTGGGAAATAAAACAATAACTATTGAGGTTATTTCACTTGTTAAGAGTGATTCTGGGAGCCATGCCCACTCATGCATTGTGTTCCCACAAAATACCAGGGAAACAATTATGGCTGGCAGACTCTTTGTGTATGAAAGACCCACAAGGAGTGTTCTGATTGTATAGACTTAGTTTTGTAAATACATTTATACTTAATACTATAATTGCATTTATTTTGCTTATATTTATATTTGGGGTTTTTTCTTCATGACCATCTTTCCTGAGTTGTGATGCTTCCATTCCATTTTATTTAAGTCGCAAATCTATGCCACTTCCCTTTTCTTTACACACACTGTGAGTTTGTGCCACCTAGTCTTGGCTATAAATCCTTGTACCTTTGCTGAATTTCCCTAAGCCAAATCACAAACTCCATTAATTACTCTTGCATACCGTTGACCAGAAGTGGAACAGACTTCTCCCTGGAAACCTTCTGGAGCCTTACACATTATGTCTGAGATGATTTGGAATAAACAGAAAAAGTTGTTTAGTTCATGAATAATGTGTATGTGTAAGTGATGTTGGCTAAGTATATAACTGGTATATAGAGAAACTTTGTTGATTTTGGTTTGGGAGCTCGGGACTCCACCCCCTATATAGCTAGAGGGATAATGTTATGTACCAAAATGGATACAGAGAATAGTTGTTTAATCCGCTTTTTTGCAGAAAAGTAGCTACTGAATTATACCAGGCTCCCAAAACTGAGTGGTTTTTGCTGCAACCATTTACTTTGATAACAAAAATGTAGATTTTTGAAAAATATTCAATTTGTACTACTTGGCACATTGTAATAACTAATAACAATTACACATTGTAATTGTCAGGTTTTAATAACAACCAGCGAGTCGTGCTAAATGACGTAGCCTGGTAAATGACTAATGTCTGGAATAAAAAGGTATAAAGGTATAAAACAGTTTATAAAAATACATCTAGGCTTGCCATGGCCCATGTTAAAAGTTCACTGTGACCCAGTAAATGGGCAGAGCCTTTTTGTCATTAGGAACCTGATATTGACCATTATTCCTTTTTTATGAGTATCAGGTGGTGTAAAGAAAAAGGGCAGAAGAAACATAAAGGTGATAAGAAAGAAGGACAGATGAAAGCCAAGTGTGAAAAGTCAGGACTGGAGCAGAAACTGGAATCACCGTCTCTGTTCTCAGCTAACGGGTTTCTTCAGCTCACCAGCCATGGTGAATGGTGCGGGGGTCTTAATTGTTTCTCTGCTAAATTCCTGTCCATTTCTGCCTTAGCATTTGTCGCGCTGTCATTCACTTTTCATAATACTTAAAAATCTGTCAGTTACTCACACACTCTGCTTGTCATTTTCTGTCCCTCAGATATAGGGGTCTAAACCAGCCCTAAGCAACTATTAAAATGTTAATCATTAAAGGTTTTAAAACTTTATTCGAATGTTTAAACATTTCTTAGTAATGAAAACAGTCTGGGCTAATACATACATGCGGAGAGAGTTTGTAATTACTTACCTTCGAATGAAAGGAATTACCAATGTTTTTTAAAATGCTGTTATTGATTAAAAGTCTAATAGTGTAATGTCTGTATCAAATCAGAAATAAACTACACACATTAACTACATCCTTTGAGAAATGGCACTGAAATGTTTTGGGGAAAATAAGGGCAAAGAAAGCCATGCATTTTAGCGTCTGCCTAGGCTTAGTTTAAATCTGCCCACCCAGCTCCCAACCCCCACTTCAATCTTTGTCTATTCTGGATAACCTGATATTTTAAGATTCTGTGCAGTAGTTTGATTGGCATCGCTTGAACAACCAAATATTTAATGTTCATGCAGCAAAGAAAATGTAACCAATCAAGTAGACTCAATATGTTTAGACAAATATACACAACAGACCGATATGAATGGTTTGTAAGAATTATGTATTAATGTTCTTAAAATTGAATTCCCACTATCCATTTAACAGGTCCTCCCACACCCTGGACCACAGGAAGTACCAGGAACCCACACAACTGGCCAATCCAAAGAACTGCTTTCACAAAATCCTCTCAACACAGAGTCTCTTTTTCCAGAATGTGATTCTTGGAGTCATGGGCACCTAAGACAAACCCATTTAAATTCCATGGGAATTACACATTTAAAGAACCTTTTACCTTTTTTGTTCTGCAAGAGGAACCTTTCAATATGAAAGGCAATATTCTACCTTAATTCGGAATCTATGTACGTCCCAAGTATACACTTGGTGGGATGCATATAAACTGAATTGTTTCAGGGAAATAAATTCCAAACTTCTTGAGCCATACATTTCTCTTACAGATGTCCATATACTGTAGTCCAACCCCAAAGAATTGGACTTAAAAATAACTACTTATGTCTAAACCGATTCGAAATTCTTTAAAACTATACTTATACACATTTTCCAGTTGTAACAGCTCCACAAGAAAACAACAAATAACATTTATTATATAAGTCACAAAACAGATAAATATTTGATGTGATGTGTTAAACATAAATTAACATGTCATGTGAGTCTTCTTGCATCATCAGTTTCCTTTTTACTGTTATGTAAGGACGTTGAGTTTGGCTTATCAGTTAAGTATGTTTGAATTGAAGTATGCCGTAATTTAAACAGTACTGAGCACATCATCCCTTCCCCTTCTCCTGTTTTTCAGTATGATTTAACATCCCCCTCTCTCCTTCCGAGACTAAATGTATCCATTGGGCGGCTCCTGCGTCTGTGCACTCGGGTGGAATTAGTTGCCTGCCTTGGCTATAATTTGGTGACTTTGCTCCCTAAAAAAGTAACTGGCTGGCAGTCTATCTGCTGTTACTTCACTTGGATGTGGTGGCCACTAAAAAACAGAAACCAAAAAGACTCCATGTCCAGTTTCAAATTTATTTATAGTAGTTGATCAGAGTCCCCCTTTCTTTCCTTGTTCTTTACCACAATCCTCTTGTTTCTTTTTTTTAATATAGGAAAAGCACACCCAATGACACAGCAGATATTTAAAATCTTCAGTAAAATAAGAAGCAACTTTCAGGAAAACCACAGCTTCACACTCTATAAAAAATATCCCACCCCAATATGGGCGCAGGCTCCACTGCATATGCAGTTCCTAAACTGATTACATTTCTGTTTTACCAACAACCACACCCTAAGGACAGTTTCTTGTACCAACTATTTATTTCTAAATGCTAAAACATCAAAACTAAGTTAGATAATACATCAAAAGGGTAACCCAGTCACTAATTTCAAATGTGAACACCTGTCAATATCTAAATAAGATTTATGATACTTTAGCTAATGGTACATACTTACTGATTTATTAATGTTAAATTAATCCATAAAATGTTAGGGTTAGAAATACCAAACATGGATCTTCACTTGGAAAGTGGAGTCAGACAAGTTGCAATTTCAACAACCGCGCTGTAAGAAGCCTGGCAACAGTATATAAACAGCTGAATCCACACACTAGTCTAGACCTGCGTTTCGTATTGGAAAGATTGAAATCTCTGACTTTTATAACTTTTATGTTCCCCAAGTATTTTAGGGTATAAAGTCTTCTGCAAATGTGAACCCCGCATGAAATAGAAAAACAAAATACTTTAAAGCTATTTTTCACATAAATTGTGAAATAACAGTAACCATTAATCCCAATGTAAACCCAAAGTTGTTTTCAACAGACCACGGGATTGAGAAACGCTAAAAGTTTCACTATCAACGAGTAACACTAAACTCCCGTCCTTTTCCCCCCATTTAATATCCTGTTGTAATATTCAGTTCTTCTACCATCCAGTCCCAGTAAGATGCACTAACAACCACCCTTTAATACAATTTTTAAAATGTTTGTGACTCCCCTTAAGGTATATTAAATATACAATTAGAGCAATTGGCTACATCAATGAGGGTGACAATCAGCTTTCTGTGCATGATTGTTGATAGAAACCCACATACTCTAGGAAATAAGAGGAAAATATTCGGTGCACTCTGTGGTTCAAGTAATATTTGCAACTGTATGTTCAACAGCATACATTAATTCGATTAGATAAACATTAGACATTTTGTTCCCATTAATTCATTTGTTAAACAGCGTGATTTTCACATTACAAACGTTTTGAGACAAAATTAGACACCAACCTACCTTGAGTCTAAATCACGAATATCCCAAAATTTCATCAACAACCTTTGTGTAATTTTCCTCTGAACTATATTACGTGAAGGAAATGTATTTGAAATTAATTTTGAGCCGAATTTGTTACATGCAGATATGATTAATTTATTTTCCGGCCGTAGTAATTTCTTAGCGTTGCCTATTCCTCGAGCTCGTGTCTGCCAGCAGAGCCTGAGCGCCGAACTTGGTTCACTAACCACGGTGATAACCCACAGCCAAGGAATGAGGGGTTCTAAAGCCATGCCAGGACGGATAAAGCAACCCCTTTTTTCTAAAGACGTGTGTCGAGAAATAGAGAGGGGGTGGGAGGGGCGTGTTGAAGTTGCATTTAATTGAACTGAAATTAAAAGATGAGAGCAAAGTTAATTAGCAAGAGTTCCCGTGCGCCTATGCCTATTTCAGGCATTTTATTAGGGTCTATAAGGTAGAAGTCGCTATATAACTATTTAATGCAATAACTATCAAATGCGATGTTTTTCTTTGTTGACAGTTAAACTTTAAGAACGCATAATCGCTCAAACAAAAACAAAAAAAACTTGATACAGAGCAAGCTTAACATAAAAAAAAAACTATAATACAGCTATATATTTGTATCTTTTCTATATTCACTCGAGCAATGGTCCGACCATATAAGCCGTCTAGGAAGCAGGAGAATATATCCCTTCATTTTAATTAAACCTTAAGTCATGCGTCATTCTTTGAAGACAGCAGGTGAGAGTCAAGTATAAATTAAATTATATCTTTATTTTACAAGTAAGTGCACTGCCAAAGAGATTGAGTCGGATTTCAAAACACGTTTTATATAAAGTGGTAGTCGTAGCAAAACTATTATACACCGGCCGATTTAAAACTCAGGCATGCATATCTATTTAAATATTTTTACAGTTGAATTTAATAACACTGCAGGGATTTTAACTCCCAGCATCGAATGTTGCTTACTGGAAACATTTTTCCCTGAATAACTATAATGATGGTGACGATTGTTATTTTTGTTGTTCTAGTTTTCATTAATTACAATGTGAAACCAAAACATTGTTGCTAGACTCAGAAAATTCGGACAGTTCAGCACAACTGTATATAATGTAACTCCGAAGTTGGAAGAGATGTAGCGTTACCATCCATGTTGTGTTTCAGAAATAGACACAACATGGCACAACGTGTATTGGAGCCACCCTATTTACCTGACATGAACCCAGTCAAGAACCTCTGACATGCACCGGCAGACTGGTGTATGCATAGCAAAGTACCACATTTGGTGATCATTATGCATCACTGAGTAGAAAACTCCCTGATAAAATAAACATTCTAATAATGTTGTCACGTTGCTATAAATGGAGTACAAACAATATTATGAAATTGTGAATTTTATTTGATAATGGTTTTGAAAATGTTTTTGTCGTGCAGGGCATTATTTTCAAAACTACATTTTAAAATAAAAGAGACTGCTATCTGGCAGTATCCCAAGTTTGAGGTATGTGGACACCAATTCAAATACCTTTGATTTGGTAAGACCCTACATTAGATTTTGGTTGTTCAATACGTAAGTATGCTAACTGCAATCGTTGTTTTGGCCAGTTGGTGTCAGTGATTGCCAGCAGTACCCTTTAATGAGTTGCATTCGTATTTACGGATCCTTACGAACAATAAGGAACAACATACAACAGCATTCCAAGATCCTGTAGCTTTATTAATATAACATATACTTGGACAAGACAAACAAAAACTGGCGAGCCTACCCAAGAGAAGGAAAAAAAACGGGAACCACCATCTCGGCACAGACTATTCTTGGACAATGGAATAGACGATACCAGTGTTGAGTGACAAAATGAGAATCAGGAGCCCAAAGACACCTTTCTAGAATCGGCACTCTCGCAAATCAAAAAGTGACAATTAGTAGGGATTTTAAAACTAACAGCCAGGTGCAGGAGAGCATTTCATATTGGTACCATAAGTTTGTTGAATCTCATGCAAGGATAACCATATTCATCCCTATTAGGGCTATTTCGCCAGGAGACCGAATTTTCGCTTCCAGCTAGGACCAGAGGAAGTTTTCAAAGGTCAATAAGCACTGGACAATGAGAGAAAGCACAGGATGCGCAGACAGCCAGTAGGAAATGAGGTAGGGTTATATTTAAAACAGCTAAATTGTGAGTTGGAATCTCGAGCATCTGTACATCGTTTAGTTTCTTTATTTCTGCCTTCTTCCTGACCCAGTCACTCTCCTACAACGCACTGTCAAGAATTTGTACAACGAGTGAGACAAACGAGTGAGAGCAATTTATTCAGCAGAAGGTGAGACTATGCTGTTGCAGCAGCAGGAAACCAAAGGCTAACATCCGAAAACATGGGCTTATATGAGGGAGTAGACCGGCCACCCCATACAGGTGACCCACACGAGTCAACACTGTAGGACCTGCTTTTGCTGCTATAACATTTGGACTCAACACACTAGTTCCTAGTGAGGCATTCTGTACAGATGATTTGAACTCAAATCAGTTGCAAATAAGACTAAAAGACGGCAGACTTACATGTCTGTGCCCAAGCATTTACTCAAGGAACTCAAAACTTACCTTGTGGACATGCTCATGCATGGCTGGATAAATTTATGTCATCCTATTTTTCTTTAATAGTGTGCATGTGAAAGAAAGCTGTGATTACCAGGAGCTTAACAAGTCTTTACCGAACCGGCACCTCAAGTCCAAGATCTGCTCAACAATCTCATTTGGTTCTCAGCTCAGGGTTCTCAGTTTTCAATGGGTTCCTGGAAGAGAAGGGCTTCTACTCAACAGCTTTCATAACATTAAGGGGCCTGTTTGAGTGGACCTGTATCCCATTTGGTTTGAATTTGGCTCCAGGTGAGTTCTATAGAAGTGTGGAGGAGTGCCTGGTGGGGCTACGAAATTTCATCTGCTTGCCATACTTGGATGACAATTTGGTACATAGCAATTTGTTTGAAGATCATATGGATAACATTTGGCCAATGATTTCTAGCTATCAGCAGCCTGGAGTCAAGTTGACAAAAAAAATGTGAGATCACGCAAAGGTGGTCACCAAGGACAACTATCTGATGGAGCTTGCAGAAATTGCTCAAGTCCAGGCAATTAAACAGAAGAAAGGTTGACAGGTTTAGGAATATTTTAGGTTTGCTCTCCTTCTCTTACAACCTTGCTTACTTCTCAACGTCTTAACCAATGCCAAGCTCCACGCAACAGAGAATAAAGATGGCTCAGCAGTCATTTTCTCCACTTGATGATCAAGTACCAGCCCAGCAAGACAAACTCTGATTCAGATGGACTTTTCCTGATGCCCTTATACACCAAAAAGGGCAGCAGTGTTCACAAGAAGTGCATCCAGAAGTCATCAGCTGTACCATGCAAGGTACAACTAAAGGAACGATTCCCCTGGATGTATCTATTGATAGCGGTTGCAGTTACCTAACATGAGAACTACCAGGAGGTGAAGTGAAAAGCCAATGAGAAGCAATGAGGAAATCAGAAGACACAAGTTCACCTTCGCCTCTTCTGTTACTCCATCACGTTTTTCAGTCAACTAATTAATCAATTAACATTCCTCTAACTCATGTGCTGTGTTTCATTCATTCTTTGTTTTCCTTATAACCCTGGCACTAAGGTTTTGTCGTTGTGAGTCATTGTCATTCTTATTTTCGTGTACCAGTTGCCACTTGTTTATTAAAGATCATGTTTAGTTTGAACTTTGACTACGTCTCCTTGCTGTGCCTCAAAAGCCGTGTCTGACCAGGACTTGGTCCATGAGGGAGCTGCGGTTGGGTACATCCCTGCTTTGGTGCCCCGCACCTTGTGACAACAAGAGGGTAAACTAGTCATTGGAAGATTGTTGCAGTGCAAGATAAAAAAAGATGATGGGGAGCAGGGAGTGGACTAATTTCCCAAAGGATGAATGACATTTTTTACCGTGACATTTTAAAAAAGCTGCACAAGGAGACGGGGTACCTGGGCATTGAGAGAAAGTTGAATATTGTCGGGCATATTGTTTCTCCTGGCTATATACACGATTCATATGGACCCTGTCAATGACGCTAAGGAGATTCCCAGAAAAGCTAAAAAAGAACTCAAAGTCAATGGCTATGGTGGTGCATTCAGTCAACTGCATGAAAAGTGATGCCACAGGCTATTGGCTGCCCTATGCGCTGTTTGGCAGGTCCCCAAGGCTACGTGAGAAAATCATATTCGACCTTGCCCCAGCAGAAATGGGAGGTTCACAAGGATGTCTGAAATGTATGGAATAGCTTTAAGAGCAACGTAGAAAGAACGAGAGAAGGGCAAATAAGTGTATAATTGGAAAGTGCATGGCGGTGAGCTACCCTCTGGCACCAGGGTGAGGAGTTTCAGTGAGAGAGGTGGACTGGGAAAATCCGGGCCTAATGGAAATTAGGAGTAGTACATTCTTCTGAGAGTCGAAAATTCTTCTAAGAGAAGTACATTCTTTGCCGGAAAGCTCTGATGAGTTTGAACTAGATTATGTGGAGACAACCGACGAGCTTGATCTTGCGGAGGGAACTATTTGTACCATAGTATGGACAGTGAGGATGAACCCGTCTCAGTACCCAAGGCTGATAGATGAGAGCTCAATTGCAGATATGGATTTTTGTAAGTCATTATAATGAGATGCCGTCTCATAATAATGACATACTATTTTATAATAATGAAAAACTTTCTGCATATGATAGCTATGAAGTCTATGAAAGCCTTATGCATCATACTTAAGTTATCCAAGAGAACAAAAGATCAAAGCACAACCAATTTCTCCTAAACTTCATTTAGACTTGCGGTTAAAGTTAAAGATTGGCTTTTATTGTACGGATATTCTCCTAAATATATAGATTTTTATCTGAAACTCTATCACTGGTGCTATTTGTATACTGGTGTTCAAATTTGGATTTGTCTATAATGTATTTAGTCCCAGCTACCAGCACGGACATCAGCAACCATTGGAAGACAAGGAAGCTGACAAGGAAGCCCTCAAGTGTTGCACCAATCTCCCAGTCATTCCCACTTTACACACTGAAGACCACAAAACACAGGAGGTTCAATGAACAGGAAGTTCAATAAACTAGAGTTAAATCAACTTAGATAAGGTCGGTGGCTCAAAACTGTGGAAAATAAAAACTTGTTTAAGTCAGTTCTTTCATTTTTTATTTTGCTTTTCAGAAGGTATAACCCCATGTTCATAATTAATGGATATTAGGAATTAACGGTAAGAAGGAATTTAAAATTGACTCTATGGAAAACTTCATGACTCTTGTTTTTCACAGCTGGTAGGAGCAGTCCTGTTTAACCTAATTGTTATCACTCACTGTTTAGTGTCTCAGGGGAGGTTCCTGAACTTTTGAACTCTCTTTAGACAAACCAAGAATGCACGAAAACAGAAAAGGTTCGGTTTGGTATATATTTGAATATTTGATATTACTGACCATAATGTTATTTCCTGGATGAACTCAAGGAAGAAAGCCTATGTGACTATATTAATTATTGGATAATGACACGAAGTGCATCACAAGGTTTATCTTAGAGAACCTGAATCTGAATCACAGGGCCCCGTCTTCACTCTGCTTAGCACCATTAGAGACTAAACCCTCCCTAGCAATTTTAACAGTACTCGTTCTTACTGTTCTTCTTCAATGGTTACCACTTTCTAGGGGGTTTCCCAGTGCCCTATAAATGCAAAAACTGGACATGGCATTCAATAAATGATCTGGCCATGAAGGTTTTTACAACAATGGTATGTTTCCAATTAGAATAACAATAATTGTGCTGAATTGGAACAAAAACAGCTCACACAGTGGTCTCCCGTGGACAAGAACTGTGAAACTCTGCTGTGATGTATTGCAATGAATGGACAGATGAAAACCAACACTATACTTTAATATAAATACAGCGAGGAAAAATAATAATTAACATAAAAACAAAAAAAACAACTGAGAGCACTAGTAGAAAACAAAAAGGGTTTTAGACATGGGAAAGATAAAGCCTCTGAAGCAAGAGTGGGAGGAGATGAGGACAAGAGAAAAGGCACACTGGGGAGACCAACTCAAAGCCCTGTGAATGTGATGGGACACAGGAGACACCATGCTCTACCGGTGAGGCTGGGATGGAGGTGACCAAACAGCCACTGTTGTCTTACCTGGTGAGTGAGAGCTTACATCTCTATGTCCGTTTTTGTTGTTCTTATCATTGTGGCTGTTTGTTTGCTATGTCATAGCGTGTAACTCGGTGTTGATAGCCAAAATGTAAACTAGTGATATATCTATTAATATCAGCATAAGTATTATCTTAGTGAAGATCAGTAATTACGTGGTGTGGGATTTCTGGTGTTTCAGATTGTTATGACCGCAGTGTGCCCAAATATACATCAGTGGGATTTGTGCCAAGTGTAGAATCAGTGTATAATATGTAAAATTTCACTATTGCGTAACATGTCTATTTCTTCATAAAGAAAAAACGTTTTTGGGCCATGGAAACGTGACTCCTAAATTTGGCTAAATGCCAAAAAGAAGAGATTGTGAGCCATGACAAAACGTCAAAATTCTGAGATTAATTGAGTTAAAGAATTAGTCATGCTTCTGTTCAATCGGGGCTGTTCTGGAGAAACTGAGTAGACAACCTGATCTTTCTAGCCCATGCTGTCACATCATACTTTGTTTGATGTACAATATTTTTTTGTTTATGTCAAGAGCTCCTGAGGCAGCCAGACCCATAATACTGCACTTGCCCGTCTTTTTACAGCTGTTCATCTAGGAAAAAAGAGAACTCCATTTTCTAATTTTCTCTTGGCTTTTGTTGTCAAGCCCAGTTCCTGGCTTAGTTTCTTCTTCTCTTCCGCTAAGCCACAGAAACCATGCTTTGGAGTCAGTTTGAAATGGACAAAAAATTTGTGCTGGGCTCAGCATCGAGTGAAGCACAGAGAGAAAAAAGAGCACATACCGTCTAAGAAAGCTGTTAAAGAACAGAACTAATTGGCACCAAAAATCAAAGCCTATAATGTAAATGTGTTGGTTTATGGTGTGTGTGTGTGTGTGTGTGTGTGTGTGTGTGTGTATAATGGACTGTGGGAGCAAGGGTGTGGATGTGAATGTAAGCCTACATTGGTGGTGGTAGTTCTCATGGGAGGGGTTAATATTATTTGAACGCTAATATTTGCCAAGACAACTGAGCAAAACAATGGTTAAAATAGTCTGATTAAACCGCAGAGTATGGTGAAAATATTTATCAATTAATGACTATATAAATATAAATGCTCTAGTAATGTCTGGGTTGAATTCTGGGGTTAAAACTTTGAAAGACGTCGTTAAACAAAGTAATTATAACCCGAGTTTGGAATGAATACTAGACATCCTAGCAACCCTTGAGGACGGGGATTGCCCATCCCCTGTACTCAAACATAATTTATCATGCTCAAAAATAAGATTTTTTTGCCCATCTTACTGACAATGTGTGAGGAAATACAGAATTCAGTGCAGACAGAGTGCCTGATTTTCCTCAGTACTCTCAGTCTAATAATGCAAATGTTATTCTCCACGCAGACTCCAGTCGCACACCGCACAACAAAACGTGTAATGACATGGTGTATTTTAAACTGTTTCCATTTTTGTCCCGATTTTCTGTCTGTCTGGTATAGCATTTGGTTCAGCTATGTGCAGTAATTTAGCAGGCAGCAGATTATTGTCTACGGTTAAAAGCAATCATCCGTCATTAAAGTTCTGAAGTTCACAAGCTAATTTTCTTGTTAGTCATCATGCCATCGTTTTGCTTCTTCTTTAATTATGAAAGTTAAAATATAGTACATAAAATTTGGTGAAAAGCACTAGTCATTGTTTAGTTATTCTCAAAATATGGAGAATTAAGTTATTTTTGTCAGTAAATATGTAATTGATTGAAAAGGCAAAACTAAAGTAAAATAGTAAAATAGAAATTACACACATTCGTTGACTGGTCTCTCTGCGTGTATTAATAAAAATAAAAACAAAAACATTTATTTCAGAATAAATAGACCTGTTTCTTAAAAGTGTCTAAGTTAATAGTCAATTCAAAGTAAAGATTTTACCATGAAGAATGTTTTCAAAACTGCTTAAGGATAAAGGTGTAGACAGGGACAGGTCAGGGCATCAACATTTTTCAAAGACACTGAATATCCCTTTGAGCAGAATCAAGTCATTCAACAAGAAATGGACGGTGAATCATACCGCCCTGTCAAAGATCAAGATGTACCCTCAAACTGAGCAGCCATATAAGGAGAAATCTGGTTATAGACAACACAGTGAAATTAATGACGACTGAAATAGCCAATAGAGTTCAATGGCAGAGGTGGGAGAAAATGTGTATGAATCAACAAAGTTGGCCCATATGACAGAGTAGAAAAAGAAAGTCATTTCTGGACTTATGCAATCAACATATTTCAGTGATTAAATTTTTTTTGCCAGTTTTGCTATTATTGAATTGACATATAAAAGTATTCATATCCCCACTGGTGCTAAAACAACTTTTTTATTTTTTCTAGTTACCCAAATCACACACATGATTCATTCTAAATACCATATTTGAATTTGAATACTTTGTCTTGATTGAACATAACAATCAAACCTTTTTGCAACAGGGCCCCCCAAAATCCCCTCTCCTAATTATATGTAAAGCTCAGCTCTGGTGGAGGACAATACATAACTAATACTATCAAAATAATACCCCTCTGATTTAACAGTTGTAGTTTAAGACATAAAAACTTTAAAATAAGAATACAACTTGAAGTTTTCTACATCATTGTAAAAGAATAATAAAACAATTGTTTTTAACATTGTATTTGACTCACGCTTTATTGGTTTTGTGGGGAAAGCAGCTTCCTGTGTTTGTTATTGAAAAGGGAGGGGGTGATTAAACTCCTGAAATGCAGTATTTCAGAACAAAGCCATTAGGCTGACTTTAAATTCCTTAGTAAATCACATGAAGAGAGAAAATAGGGCCTGGGGTTGGGTGTCAGGGGGCAGATAAAATGTCATAAAAAGTGTGTGAGAAATTGAGAAGGCTATAACTGACTGTCTTTAAATGGATGCGTGGGATTGTATTTCCCTCAATAGCCAGGAACCATCCAGCCAAGTGAGCCAGCTAATCCGAAGACAGCTGAGTTACCTGAGGGAAGTCCTTAGAGGGTGACGAGCCAGACCGGCCGAGGAGAACGGGTGCTGTATTTTGGTTCTGTCCTGCATGGTCACCTAGCATGGTGATATGCACTCAACCAGCAAGTTCTAATTCGTATAATATCAATGCCTGTGGGACTACCGATTCCTGCCTAGCCCAAACTTCTACAAACAAAAAAGTCTAAATAGCATAATTTACCCTCCAGTTAACTACTGTTAACTTACAGTTAACTTTGTGTTCATTGCAAATTCCCATGAAGACGCTGCAGAACATGCAGAGCAGACTGTGGCATGCCCAGCGGTCTACGTTTTCCTGGCTTTCTACACATTGTTTTTATGATGTGTTGAAATATTCCCTTTTCACTCTGTCACACTTGAGAATGACGTTGGATGTCCTGGTATTACCAGCTACATCATTGCTGTTCTAAATGACTGTCTCCAAATAAATGTTTAATTGAGTTTGTCTGGCCTAGAAGTTGTTCTGGCCTGAGCTGGCCTGATGGTGTAAAAACTGCCAATGAGTTACTGGCTATGATGGAGAGTTTGATGCGAACACACCCAGCCACCAGATGAGTGTAAAATGCGCTTGATGCAAAGCGGGCAGCAGCGCAGACTGCGGGTAGCCCTGTGGGCCAGTGACAGTGGCGGTGTAACAATTAATGAATAAAGTAGCTTTAGAAGTCAAGACTCCAGCTGCGAGGGGAATGTCGCCACCTTTTACGCAGGAGGCCAAAGTCTGAGGCTCGCCAGATACAACAGGAAGTTACAGACTGACATTTTTCTTTTATAGAAAATACAACGGACATGTTTAGTGAATAATTATAATTTGTGTGAACTGCTGACGGAGCATTCGTAAAAGCAGTCAACAAATTAGTAATAGGCATTTATACATTCAATCCCTGTTTTTAATCAGTTGAAATGTCCTGGTTGATTAGAAACCAAATAGCAGTTTGGGTGTAAAGCATAAAGATAATAAATTATTTTATAAGTAAGCGATAAAAAGAATATTGGTTCTGTATTGTATATTGGAATAAATGCTTCTGTGGATTTTTGTTGGATATTACAACTGCTGTGATTAATGACCATGTTAGATGTTATTAGCTGTCATGGTAATAGTGATTCACCTCTGCTATTTTCATTTAATTTACTTTTGCACCAATTAGTTTTGGATATATTTGACAATTACGTAGTGAAAAACATTTTTAATGACCTATTGCTGTCACTGGAAATGACTTTTTCAGGAATCAAATACTTTTCAAGGTTCAATATCAGAGAAATGCCTTGTTAACGGGCACAGTGCTAACAGGGGGTGAACTCTTTGCACACAATACATTATGATGAATGAATACCAGTCGTGTGTCCATTTTGATACACAGTAAAACACTTTAAAAAAACAAAAAAACAACGAAATAAAGAAATAAATAAAATATTTGGTGTGACCTTTAATAAACTTTTAAAAGATTTTCTTAGATACACTGTTGTGCAGTTTTATTAGACAATCGGCAGGTAGATTGTTCCGAGCTTCTTGGAGAACTTGCCACAGTACAAACTTTGTCTGTCTGCCTTGCTTCTTTCTGTCCAGGTAATCACAGACAGCCTTGATGATGTTGAGATCAGTGCTCTGTGGAGACCATACCATCTGTGGCAGAATTCTTTGTTCTTCTGTCAGAAAATGAATGTTTGGACATCTAAAAATATTTTTCCCCTGACACACTAATGCAGAAGACAAAAAATAAACTTGAAAGACTCCATTTGTGTAAAAAAGGTAGGGTGCCTAAGACTTTTGCACAGTACTGTACAGAGGCTCAGATATTTACACTTATTATCAGCAGTCATGCTGTGCAAACTATTGTGCACTAATCTGTAAAATTAGAAGTCACGTAAACCAAGTTATTCATTATTCATTATTCATTATTTTATTTTAGAAAATCAAAAGGAGAAATAATATGGAGAGCTAGATTTAGAGGGAAGAAGAGAAAAGTCAAGGAGAATAGGATCAAACCAAGTGAAGTTTCTAAATTAAAAGAAACCAAAACAAAAAAGATGTTGGGTTGGGGGATAGAGTGACTACAATGAAATTCAGCTACAACTGTACTAATGAGGGAAAACAGTAATGGAAAAGGGATTAAAGAATATGAATAATTAATTAAGACATTTTTGTTTTATAAACCCTCCGTGGACTAATTAATTCCATTTGTCTTAGTGTAAAAGAGAGAGAAGGGAGGAGACAGCGAGAGAAATACATAAAAAATAGCTGAGAGATGGGGAGAGAGGAAACCTGATGGGGAAATCTGCTGTGGAAACCTCCAGAAGCTGTACCCATGAACTTGGAGAGTCCCATTCCCATGCAAGGAAATAGTTAAAAGAAAGCATCTCCAATGTGTTTTCCATTACCTGTGATATACCCGCAAAGAATAAAAGTTCCTTGATATGTAACAGCAAGAAATTAAAAAGGCCGGCCAAGACTTGGCGCGGTAATGATAATAGTTCATCGTCACCACTAAAGGGTTATTCAGGCTTATGGAACAAGAAAAAGAACGTGGAACGAGAAGGACTATGAAGTCACTCCATTGATAAAGCTGGCAGAACATCATGGATTTTGTGGCCCGAGATTGCAAATTTCCAGGCAAACAAGGACTAAAGAACAATCCCAGCTGAGAAGTCTATGTCTGGGTTCAATTGTTTAAAAAGTACTTTTTCTCTCTCTCTCTCTCTCTGGACAAGGAACAAGCATTGTACTGTATGTGTGTTGTATTCAGTTTAAGGGGAGTACAAACGCAGACATGATTTGTCCCTCGGCTCTTGCATCCGTGTGTGGGATGGATGTCATTAATAAATGAATCACAGCAACGTTTCATGAGAGCAAATGGAACAATATCCAGCTCTTATCCATCTTTATTAATTGACTTTTGGGCCAAAGATTATACAAAATATCATAGATACAGCAAATTATCTATAAAATTTAAGAAAACATCCGCCCACCCACTTGAAAACTCGCATTTAATTAGATTTTTAAAAATGTAATAATACCTTTTTTCTAACTTTATTCATATCTTTTTGTTAGGTTAGTTAATTAAATATTCTATTTAAAATCTTTAAATGAAAACCATATACTAAATACTTTTTAAAGATTTTCTTTTCAAAATGCATCTAAAGTACAGAAGCCCTGAAGCAGAAAGTAAAAAAAAAAAAAAATTGTGGAAAGATATCAAAATTATCGATGTGGCTAGGTGTCATTGTGGTGAATAAACAAATAAAAAAACATGTCTTCCCTGGTGAAGCAAACAAGCGCACTTCACTAGCTTAACTAGCTAAAGTACTTTAAAATGGTAACGTATTGTCAAGTTTTATCTTGGAGATTTATCTATGAGATGGGACACATGGGCTTGAGGCGTAGAAGCCAGTGCTTTGACAGAGGGAGGGACAGGGCAAAAGAAACAGAGCACTGACAAAATGTGGCAAAGGTAAAGAGGGAGAACGACATATGGAAGTCTACTGTTTGTCCTCATGACCCTGGGGCTGGAGGAAGACACTATGGGAGGCCTTGATGCAGGATAATGCCGTGGGGGGGATCAGGTGTCTGTCAATCAGGTTGTTCTCCAGGTGAACGGAGACCAGTGAAGAGTCCTGGGTGACCCGCGTGTCACAGATGGAGTATAGACGAATGTGTCTGCAGAGGCAGGGAAAAAATCATGAGTATCAGCCGGTCTGAAATTCTTCACATGACCTTGAGCTAAGAGAGACAAACATGATTAAGCTTTGCCATTTCTGAAAACGTAAATATTGAAAAAAACGGATACATTCAATTAAATATCACGTTTTAATTTTTTATATTTTGTCCTGTTTTCTCGTCTTCTTGCTCGATATTTTTTTTTTCCTCGGAGAAAAAAATAAATAATCCTTACTTCCAGAAATTTCCTTTCTAGGTCTATCACGCTCAAGGACAGAAAAAACAGATTGGAGGTAAGGGTGCGTGTGAAAAGAAGAGCGAGAGAATTTAATTCTGCACTTTTTCAGGCTTGAGCATGTGCAGGTCCAGGTAAGTCCAGGAATGAAGGAACTTTATGCCAGAAGCCCACGTACAGTATCACAGATGTGATAGTGTAAGACAACTGGAAGAACATGAGAAGCTCCTCGGCTTAGAGTGAATTAGGCTTAGAGTGAATTATTGGCATGATACGAGGACCAAAGCTTAAAAACAAGGCACAGTAGTTAACTGGAGGGTAATGGGCAGCATTACTAAAAGCTCTTCTAATGTGAAACATGCTGCTATCCTTCTGTTTCTCTTCCCATAACAGATGAACAACAGAACAAATTCAGGCCTGTCAACTACTCATGCTTTGCTTGTGTGTCTGAGTGTTTGTTTCCTTTTGCATCCACTCCGTGGGAGCTTAGAACACTAACTTTAAAATGCCTTTCTCAAGAAATGGCATGCAATAATCATAGGCCTTCCCCTCATCGTGAGTTAGTGTTAGCCACTGTAATCAAAACAGCTACATGCCAGAAATTGCACCAAGGAAAATAAACCTGTTCCGAGCTTTCCTGCGTTGTTTAAGTGTATAGATACATATTTCTCATCAAGCAAAAGTTGATTCATATAACTAAATGGACGGCGGGTGTCATTTATATTTTTGCAAAATGTGGTAAATGCCAGCTGCCGGCTTTCTCTGGGCTTTCTTCCAGATAAATCTCTCTGACATGTTAAGTGAGAGTGGGTTCAATTTGAAATAGTTCACATATTTCTTTGAAGGATGCACACAAAACGTTCATTGATTTGAACTGATGTCAAGGGTGTGCCCATGAAAAATTGCCCCCTCAATTCTAATAACCACAATTAACCCATATTCAAAAGTTTATCCCTTCAGCCTGAATCAATCTGAAATATGATGAATATGATGTGAATCTGTAAATGTGGTGTGAAACTGAGGAGGGCTAGAGGGAAAGGTGGAGAAGTTAGTTGAGGCACCTGATGACGTTGTGGTTGAGCCTTAGAAGCTGCAGGGCCTTGAGCTTCAACAGGCCACGGGGGATGGACCTCAGCCGGTTGTGGTCCAGGAACAGCTCTATCAGAGAGTGGTACAGCCCCAGGAAAGACCCTTTCTGCACCCCTTCTTCCGTCATCTGATTGTGGGACAGGTGCAAAGACTCCAGGCCAGGCCGAAGGTGACCAAACACATAGTCTGGTATTCGCTCAATCTGGTTGTGATGCAGGGAGAGCTGGCGCAGGGCAATGGGGAGGAAAGAGGGCACATGAACCAGCTTGTTGTGAGACAGGTCCAGGGCCTCCAGCTTACTGGGAAAGCATGGCGAAAAAAGTGTTTTGTTAAGTTTCGAGAGAGCAGGTAACGACTGACGGACCAAAAAAGCATTTTTTTATTTTGTCCTTCTCATACTAACGCTTTGCAGAATTCAATTCTTATAGCAGCATCCCAAGAGAATGCAAGTGGAAAAAAAAGAAACACCAGGTTAGAAAGGGTGCCACCATATGCATGCAAATCTGAAACTAGTCCACAGGACAGACTGTGCTGCAACACGGAAATTGTCATGTATCAAAAAGAAAAAAACACATGTAAAACACATGTGTGTTGCATTCAGCATCCCAAATACATTTACACTAATATGTTTTCCGAACATATATAATATTTCTACAATCCAAAATTCCAATTTTATGAGCAAACTAATATTGTGGTTCACTCCAGCAGCATTTTAAAATTAAAAACATGTTGACTTCATTAACGCCCTGTAACACTCAGAGCAAATGTATAATACGTTTTCAGAATAAAGCTGAGGGCAATCAACAAACAATAGACCTCTGGGTAGTATTACCTAACGCACAACAGGCATGGGGTCATTCCATGGCTATTATACAATTCCTGCCAGCACAAACGCAAGGGTATCAATGGCAGGGTTATATAACCACTGTTAGATAACAGATAATTATAAACATTAGCCGGGCCTTGGTCAGCCCATTGTGAAACACTGCTCAGGGCAGGCCTGAAAAGGGGGAATGTGTCTCTTATAAAACATAAAATACAACAATGCAAGTCTAGAATGAATCTTAAATGCCATCATAATATCCTAAGACTATATCAATATATTATTTAACTGTGTTGGTACTATCATTGTTAATATTCATATTATTATTATTATTATTATTATTATTATTATTGATGTTGTTGTTGTTCAGATTGCTTACTTTATGTCCAACTCAGGTAAAAAGCATCACAAATAAACCTTTCTAGTTTCTTTAAATCTTGTTTCTTGTTTGAAATCCTTAGTCTGTATCCTGTCTACTCACTCTGTATAGCTCTCCACTTTTCATATCACACCAAACTACCTTATTTTCATCTGTCCAATTGTGTACACTCTTTACCCCTGGGCCTAGGGACCCCTGTAAAAAAACAACAACTCATAAACCACAAAACTGTACCTCTCATCACCCCTTTTCTAATTGGAAACAAATGCAGCAGCAGGTCGGAAACTAGAGAGAAACCTCTGGGGCCCTGGCGCGGCACTGCAGGGCATGTTCTCAAGTGGGCTAATCCCCTGGCATTTCCTTCAATAAAAGAGCAGAGCAGGAGTTGGCCGTATATTGGTCACTTCCCTTCTGTTGTCACAGGGTACAGTTCTATAGATGTTAAAACGCTTTGAAAGCTAAACAGTGTTAACATACAAAACAGATTAGCGTCAAAAGTGGACGGCCACTTGTGTAGTGCTGTAAAGTATCAGAATACTCCAGTTAGGTTAAAACCTGAAATATATGTACTTAAAATATAAAAAAATACCTACAGTCCACTACCAATATACACATATCACCCTGCAAATTCTAACCTATTTTGCATCACATTAACTTTCAGCATTTACAATAATCACTGTAATAAATAATAATAAATAATCACCATCTTTGATAGGCAATAGGGATTTACTGCACTGTAACAAAATCCAACCCACAACTAAATCTAGACATTAACAATTGTTAATGTTGGAGAATGTTGAAGGTTTTCACTGAGCTCACCCCCTTTGCGGGGAGATCTAAATGTTTAGGAGGAATTTAGATCAAGGTGTGCTTGATCTGGAAAGCATGTATTCCGGAGTCTACATAGAGCGAAAGATGAAGGGAATCATCAATCCCCAGGGAAATCATACACCACCAAAACCCAACCTAAAGAGGAGGCAATTATATTAGACTTCAACAACAGTAGCTCTATGGAGTGGGACAATAAATAACAGTTCACAAAAGGGTAATGATTTGAACCGGTTTTTATGTTTAGAACCCCTTCTAATCTCATGTGTAGTTAGGGTGGGGGATACTTTCCAGTTCAACTTAGAACACCCAGTTGACCTTCCTGTCTTTCACGGAAAGAACAATTATATAGGGAGGAAATTATTTTATCAGCACTTGCTTTCAAATGTGGCCTATTAGAGTATGTGGTCCCAGTCCATTTTTTACCTGTTGATGAGCTCCCTTTATTTAATCTTGATACAATGGAACCCCTTTGTATTGGGCATTGATTTCATTATTCATGAATTCATGAATTCCCATTTATTCATTAACCCATTCATAAATTCACAAGTTCATTCAAAAATAAAAAAATTCCCTCATAGTGGTTGAGATGAAACACGGTAAAGCTCTTATATATTTTTCCTCATAGACATATCATGGATCATGTCAAATCTGGTACACCCCAAATCAAGGTTTTATTGGACAGAGCAGGTCCGAATAGGAAAAACAAAAGCAAGCTCAAACCAAGAATTGCTAAATGTCAGTGATTAAATTTGAAAAAGTATATCTCCCTCACCAGGAAAAGGTACTAAAGGGACCTTAACCCAAGGTACTAAAGTTGTGAAGGTTGACACTGGTCGTGGTTTCTTTTTTATGGAGAAAGTACAATTCTGTGAAATGAACTAACTGACTCATTCTACATCCAAAAACAGGTCCCATGTGCCCCCTAATCCTCAACAGAGTCGCAAGGTTTAGAAGAGTCAAACTACATGGGCTCTAGACCGACATTAGTACTGGTCAGTTTTCTTTGGATGCTGTATTAAACGTACTCATGTGAATGCTGGGATCACATTTCTCTGTGGCTAGAGCACTCTCCCAACTGTGCAACAGCAATAGGGTCTTCCTCACTCTTGGAACTTGAACCAGTGTTTCTCAAATACAATGCCTTTCATAGTGTTCTCTCCGAAAACCGAAAAACGTGAAATGGCTCTAACTGGAGAAAAGCACAATCAGGAATTTAACTAAGGTTACTTTGAACTCCTACAAAAAAAAGAATGTACCTAACCATGACCCTTTATCAACAATTCTATCTTAAACATGGACTTAAGTACATCGCCAAAAAGTTTTACCTTCACCGTTTGTCACTTACCATAAGATAACTATAACTACACCTAATTTGATCTATGTCAAATAAGGTAATAAAGACACTGAACAGCATTGTCAAAACTCAGTGCCACCCTTATTGTGATATAATGCCTCACTTCTTTATCCAGAGGTAGAGTCTGTTAAATAAAATCAGGTGTCATTGTCCTTGAGCTGCTATCTAAGGAATATCATAAGTAGCATAATTTCATGTCCAAGCTTCATGTCTATATTCAGAGCTAAAAAATAAAGCATTGGCTAAAATCGGTCATAAGTACTAGGTACTGCCATCCAGACTTCTAGTCAGAATCACATAGTCCATACCCAAGACTTTCCACAGTGTGGTTTGACGTACAGTTTTCATCTCTCTCCATCCAGCTGCAACCCTCTCTATCCTACTCTATGCCTTATATGAACATTAGTCAAGCCACCAAAAGTGTATGTGTGCACTCTTTGAGATTCCATGGTGGTTCTCAAGGATCCCAGGGCAACACAAAACCCCCTGGAATTTACAGTATTTGCACAACAACATGCATCAAGCCCAAATGTGAACCCCTGTCTACTCAACATACAGAGTCAACAATAATACGTTGGTCTTAATGTCTCCAGATGCTGCCACAATTGTGCAGGAAACGTTCTTGTCTTATCGAATCTATCAGTTAAATTATAAATATCATAACAAAAATAATTCACAGGATTGATCACTGTTGCAGTTTTGGAAATGAATGTGCAGATGATGTAGGTAGATGGTGGTAGATGTTTGTGCTGTTGTTTGTTCTCTTTTTTTGTATTTAAATAAACAACAAAATCAATGGGTATCGATGATAAAAAATAAATGTAGGGCTTATTTTTCAAAAAATTTTCGGAAAGGTGGTTTGAAAAGAGTAAGTACGACCAAATTGCAACCTCTTGTGGTTGATTAAGGAAGTACATGAGAAAATCTTAACGATTCCCAAACCATTAAGAGTTATAGCCATCCACGTATATGGCAAAAGAGACAGATGTACTAGCTGCCTGAATGATTAAAAAGACTTGCTTAAATACCAAAAGGATTGTTAATAGAGAAATATTGCAGTAGTAACAGTAATAATAATTTCGGTCGACAAATAACAACAATGACCAATGTACACTTTTTTTGTTCAGTGTAAACACTACCAAAGTGAAACTTACGGCAGGCTGATCCATGCCCCAGGCGCAATGCGGTCTTCTTTTATTTGGTTATAGCTTAGGTCCAATACCTTAAGCTGGACTGACTTGTTAAGAATCCCGTCCTGTACCTCGTCCAGCTGGTTCTGGGAAAGGTGGAGCTCCTGGACAAAGAAATGTGATTATGTATATTAAGAATGTTAAACTTTGCTTATGCCATTATAGTTAGAATTTCAGATATTTGACTATGCTTCTTTTCAAGTCAGTCCAATAATTTTGTTCCCCTTTATAGGAACCTGTAAAAAACACAAGTAAAACAGCGGACAGACTGGGAGTTCACATAGCTACAGATTTAAGTACTGCACGTTAAGTAGATATGCAGTTGTCACACAGACCTGAAGTGAGGGAGGTAGCCCAGATGGAATTGCTCGAAACTTATTATCATCCAGTCGAAGGTAGATTATGTTCCTAAGGGGCCTAAATGTCAAAGGGGAAAAACTCCCATCGTGGAAATGATTGCCCTTCAGTTCCAGCGTCAGCAGGTTGGACAGACCTGGAGAAAGCCAAAACCATTTTGAGTTTTATTTACTTTAAAAACCTTAATAATTTACAAGATCAGTGTGAAATTAGTATTTAATTTAGCCTAAAAATGCCACTAGACAGAGAAGGGTGAAATAATATTGTTTAACATTGTGAAACAATATTTCAACTGGTTAAAAATTTTTTCAAGGAATCTTTATAGATGTTCCAATTCCTATAAGGGGATAATAATTTCTCAATTTGACAAACGTTTCCTATATTTGTGTGAGTTCAAAACATTACAATAGAAAGATGTAAACAGAGTAAATAAAGTTCATTCATATACAACAGCCTGGAACAGCAAGAGCTGCACAAAAGTGTAGAGTGTTGTCTGTATCCTACAGAGAAAGGCACATAAACACACATTCATCAGTCTCTCACTCGATCACGCATATATAAACAAGCATGCAGACCTTTGAAGTTTTGAGGTTTAAGGCTTCTGATCTTATTGTAGCTGATCTTGAGCTCCTCCAGCGATGGTGGGAGAAGTGGGATACTGGTCAGATTATTCCAGTCCAGGTTAAGCCTCTTCAGCTTAGTCAGATTCTGAAACAAACCAATAGGACAATGAAGCTTAAAGACACGGTAATACTTTGTGCCCTCTGAAGAGGAAATTAGGTATTTCTGTTTGATGGTGTTCCTTTGTTCATTAAATTTTTTATGCTGTTTTTATGATAAATATTTATGTTCACCAGGCTAGGGTGGGTTTCATTTGGCAGGCACTGGTTTTGGTACTGGACTTGTGAGTGAATAGAGCTTTGTGCATTTGAGAAACCAGGGCACATGTCCAAATATATACATGTAGATGCGGTTTCTGTATTGACTGATAATTTTATCATGTCCATAGCAATGGTCCAGGTCCAGAAAGTCTTACTACTGACATGTTCTACCTCGCTAGTTTGGTGAGACACGTTAAGTCAAGGCGGTCAGTAAAAACAGTAAAAAAAAATTCCAAATACAATAGTAAAATGTAAAAATGCAAACCAAACTGGTTAATAAATACGTAGCACATTAATGTGCACTGCAGATACGAACCGTTGGTCCTGAGTGAACCTTGGTGGCTTATCTTTCTGGTGAAAATGGTGTAGGATTTAAACTGTTTCAAGCAACTGGGCTCACTCGAAAGACTCACCCGAAAAAGATCACGACTCAGTGAAGAATCCTCTAATTTGTTCTTGCTGAGATCAAGCCACTCCAGATTGGGCAGTCCAGTCAGACCACGCATGGGAATCTTACTGATTTTGTTGTCTGGAACAGGAATGCAAAAGTTTGAAATACTGATACTAATACTGATTTACTGATTGCCAAAGTATATATATAAACATTAAATAAATTTTTGATCAAACACCTGCACCCATAACACCCAGTCCCATTTTCTACACTAGATGTTAGTACAGATGGGGAACACGTTCTTTAATTAAGTTACTATCCTTAAATGTTAGAGCAAATATATACTTATATTCCATTAGCAATATGTACAAAGTATTATATTAGGGACATATATTAGGGGAATCATTGTTAACCCTCTCCACTCCCCGCTCCATTTCACATTCACAGCTAATTTCTTTTACTTGTGACCTACTAGGGAATAAAGGAATCCTCTCAATACTTTTCCCTTGCATTCACCCTCCTCATCTTAGCTGTAGTCTCATTTTACTACTCCACTCCTCCTCATTTTAATTTTCACCAGCCGAGTATTCTTTTCACCTGCCAGGTAGAGGGTCTTGACTCCAAGGTCAGTAATGATGGGCAGGTGGGCCATACCGACACCCCCACAGGCAATCAGAGAGTCAGACAAAAGGCATCCATCTGGAAGGGACTCCATGAAGCCGCTCCTGTTTAAGGTTTTTTTGGTAGGGTGACTTCCAGCCTCAGCATCATTTTCCTTATCATCCTCCTCATCCTCATCTTCGTCCTCATCGTCTTCATCCTCATCGTCTTCATCATCTTCATCCTCATCGTCCTCATCTTCCTCTGTCAGCAGCTTCTTTACATTTTGTGGTTTGGCTGTTGGCACCATACCGGCTCCTTCTCCTGTAACACCGTTCTCCTTCACTGAAGTGGTCTTTTCCCCGTTCATGTCCACCTTTATCGTTGGTTCCTGTTTCTTCACTGGTGTTGCCATCCGTTTCCTAATCTGCTCATAAGAGCGACAAATAGCATGGAGAGCGGTTTGGTTCTTAAATGGCGATTAACGAGATAAGCTCCACAGTTTATAAGAATGGGAAACGTTTCCAGTTTTGATTAACCATCAGTGATGGACCAGATGGAGTATTCCAAGATGTTTTCCCATAACATAAGTATATGATTTGTCCTCCAAATCACAGAAAAACCTACCTCTTTCACCGAAGCAGACCCCATCTCTTGCCTTTTAGCGTCTATCACACTCTCTCCAGCAGGGGGCGCATTAAAATACATGAACATTTCATTATTATCTCATTCACTTTTTATCATATTCAAAATAATATTATTATTAATGTTTTTGTGCTGTGCTGCACCATTTCGGAGCAATTCAAGCCCTAGAAGGGCACAGCACAGAGCGCTTCCTAGAAAGAGGTTGACGTTTAATGTTTGGCTTTGCTAGTGTTTGATTGCTTTATCTATGTATTAATTTGGACTTGAATTATATTTGGCTTCTTACACATTTTGTAACTTGTAAAGACCCTTACCTTCCCAATTCTTACAGCGATCATACTCAAAAGCTTGACCACAGAGATGTACACATTAGCTTCAAGCAATTGATTCAAATATGAATAAAGTGACACACTTTTTCTTTGTAGCTCTGCACATCACTTTTTGTTGTTATATTTGTCAGATTCCCCAAAACTAACCATTAATCTTTGGTAGCTAGTTACCTTAAAAAGCTTCAAAGTTTCTATGTGAATCCACTGTGATCCCAAACCATTGGAAAATGTTGCTAAATTTGAAAAATCTCATGAAACCCAGACAATATATCAATATCATATTTAATCATTGTAAAAAAAACTTCAACCACACTCATTGTCACAGCCAGAGCTAACTTGTCAAGGACTCCAATCCTACCGTCTTACCGGTGTCACTGCAGGGAGCAGAGCGACAGCGGGCATTTCCACTCACACAGCGGCACAGAGAGCACTGCTGTGGAGACCAAACTGCACCCTCATTCAGGGAGACGCCATTGACCAGGCACTGGCTGTTGCTACCTGGCATAGACAATCAGTTGGTTAAGGCGTTAAGGCAAACGCCCTCGCTGATGTTCCTGTCGCTAGGCCCACTCACCTGGGAGGTGAACTCCATCGGCTGCAGGTGTATCTGCGGCAATAGTTAGAGGAGAATTGGAGCTCCTCGGCATCTGCCTTTTCGTCCTCGGTAGACCCCCATCGGAGACAGCAGCAATGGCACAAGCGCAAAGACACAGCACCACAATCCTGTCCATTGGTCTGTAGGTCACTCTCCTCCGGTCAGAATACAAACCTGCAGAACCGATTTGTGCAGGGCTTTTAAATGCCACCCAAAAGGAGAAGGGGAGATTGGAGAAAGGGATCGAGAGGCAGGAAGAAGTAACAGGGAGACAGAAAAAAAAGAAGACATTTCAAACAAAACCCCTCTTTCATCCATTTTCCAAAAAACACCCTTTTCCTCCTCCTCCTTCTCCTCCTCGCTCCTTATACCCCAATCCCTGATCTTAAACAAACAAACACCAAGGTGACAGTTCAGTATCAGGAAGTTTATCTATTAATGATAATGCTGACAAAAAAACAAAAGATGCAACAGGAGACTGAACTGGCCTTGCAGTTTCCAGCACAGCTCCCCAATACAAATTAGATAAAGGTAAGACAACAACACTTATAAACGGACAGATTTCTTTTCTATAATATTGGAAGCTTGGAATACTCCCAGTTTGACCACAGTCCACTGGCAGTGTATATTGAAAAGGAATAAGGCCACAGCTGGAATGAAAGGCAGCTTTGTGCCCCCCCGGCCCCCCCCCCCCCCCAACAACCCCCCAGGGGGGGGGGGGGAGCCACCGGGGGGGCGCCGGGGGGAGGGGGGGGGGGGGTGGGGGGGGGGTTGGGGGGT
>JAOYSI010069916.1:0-17429 GCA_025775065.1 Hiodon alosoides
TGCTCCGTCACCACGGAGACTGCCACGTACAGGAACGCTGTGCGTGGCCTATAATGCTCCGTCACCACGGAGACTGCGCATCCTCTCAGGCAGACCCTTTCCAGCATCCTGTGTTGAGCGCAGATGCCGTGACACTCGATTCCTCTGCCTTTTCACTTGCAGCACTGAGGCATGTTGACACGCACGTCTACTCCAGCTTTATTTCAATGGGAAATATAACACACCTGCAGCTGTCTACACTAACCGCCATCAAGTCGGTCATTTCTTTAGCCGTCTCTCCCGTGTTTTACTGACCCGGGGCTTGTGTTTCTGCTGGTCAACGAGCTTTTAAAGCAGGAACTCTTTCTACAGAAGGGATCCTGCCACGCAGGGAGAGGTCTGTCTCAGAGCACAGAGAGAGAACGTGTGCAGGCATTAAGTATGGAGTCCAGATTGGAATAATGCTGTATATAATGTGTGTGTTCAAGAGTAGGTACTAGGAAGGGGTTAGGGTTTATGTTGTTCAGTGTTTATGGGACATTTGTTTGTATACTTAAACCACGCTTCTCTTCCCCATGGAAAGCTATATATGAAAACAAAATGGACAACATACATTTGATTGTTTTTGCAGTGTTTGTTCTCGGTTACTTAGCCCTTCATGCTTATCAAAACTCTCTTCTTGAGTACACTCGCTCCTACAGAAGCATTTAAATCAATGGAAAGATATGTAAGAGAGAATGGTTTAAAGAGTTTCCTTTTATCCATCTCAATAAACACTGAAATGTGTGATTTTGTCCCTGTTCCTCTCCAGGCCTTTCCCCATTCCAGCATCTTCAACGGCGAGTTCCTGTTGGGCAACACCGGTGGGGATCTGGCACTGGCTGTCAAGCCCCACGTGCGTCCCAGCCTGTCTATGAGCTCCACAGACTACCTGGAGCGGCCCGAGGTGCCCCCGCGGCGTGAGAGCATCAACCCCCTGAGCGTCAAGACCGAGGTGCCCATTCACCTCATCAGCACCACCAACCAGGTGAACAAGCTGGGCGCCGTCCAGCAGCAGATACCCACCAAGCTGGCGATCAGCCGGGGCAAGGAGAAGGAGAAGAGTGGGAAGAGCAAGGCGTCCCACCGCAGCGACAGCTCAGGTCGGTCCGCCTCTCAGCCCGGTCCGGTCTGATCCACCTCCCAGCGCCCCACTCCCGCAGCTCGGCCCAGTCCGGTCCGCCTCCCAGCGCACCCAGTGCAGAGCTGGAATTGGTCCGGTCTGGTGCGGCCCATGAGTCATAGCGGGTTTCCATCATGGTTTTTGGAGTGCCGAGGCTGTTGTTCAATGATAGTTGCGAGCTCAGTGCTCTCAGCTGCAGTGCGTACAGCAGTGGGGGTTTACGCTTCTGTTTGATGGCTTCTGTTTTTCCCAGCAGCGTCCGTAGACATCCGGCACGTGCCTTCTTTCCGTCTGACCGGGAAAGAGGACGGCACTTTGAGAGGCAGAAGATCCGTCAGCCCTCACCAGCTCTACTATGCAGGTAAGAGGCTCAGGCTGCGCGACCCCTCCTTGTCCCAGCACCAAGAGCAAGTTTAACCCTTAAACTTTTGCCCTTCCCTCTGTGCAGAGTCTGCGACCCCGCCCGACAGCTACGTGGACCCCCAGCCCTCTTACACGGCTAGCATACACAAGCAGATCAGCCAGGGAGCCTCACTCCATCTGCCCCCGCCCTACAAGGTCAAAGAGGACTCCGCCAAGGAGGACGTCATCTTTTTCTAATTCCCACGCCCAGTGAGGCCTGATGGCCTGACCAACCAGGGGCATTGAGGAGCCTCTCGTTCCAGAGGGGAAGCCAACTCGCTCTACTGCTTCAAGAACAGTGCTCAGGACCTTAGCGGACATTCATTCTGACAAAAGCTAAGGATTTATTTTATTTTTAGAGTGGACTGAGTGGATCTTTTTTTAGCCACAATTTTTTTTTTCTTTTTTTTAAATTAATGTCTTCCTCTTCCAATGATGTCAAGAACAGTTTTTAATATTTCCACCCACTAGTACTTGAAGATGAAGAGCAGAGGGAGGAGTTATTTTTTAATGTTATGGTGCATTGGCTGTTCTGAAGAATACATGGCCCATCGAGGCATCCAATGAATGAAGTTTCTGAGAAAAAATAACTGACCAATAGCGTCAGAATATGAAAATGATATGCTCTGCGAATAGGAGAATAGGAGTGTGTGATGAACTGGGTACCTTCTGAAGAACCAGCACCCTTACAAGGATTGGAAGTGGCAATATTAACCATCACATTTTCTCCCTTTCTGTTTCGGGAAGTTCCATTCAGTTCCGTGTAAATACATTATGTGGTCACATTTTACTTTTTAAAGAAACATGTTTTACTTTTATTGGAATTTCAAACTACAGAAAGTTATTTTGTCTTTGGTAACGTACCACATTGTTGGTGTAGGGGAGTTTATAAATGATAATTGGGTTATCCTGAGGGTGATTCCAAGCAGCATTCAATGCTTCAGCTCTGCTTACCCGTAACCGCCCTGCAAAGTGCTTCAGGTCCGCTTACCCGTAACCGCCCTGCAAAGTGCTTCAGGTCCGCTTACCCGTAACCGCCCTGCAAAGTGCTTCAGGTCCGCTTACCCGTAACCGCCCTGCAACGTGCTTCAGGTCCGCTTACCCGTAACCGCCCTGCAACGTGCTTCAGGTCCGCTTACCCGTAACCGCCCTGCAAAGTGCTTCAGCTCGGTTTACCCATAACCGCCCTGCAATGTGCTTCAGCTCGGTTTACCCTGAAGTTGTGCAGTCTGTGTGGTTTTTAGTAGCAGGTCTTAAACCAGTGTTGGTAGAAGGTGGTGGTGAGTTTTCCTCTTCTTTTTCCAGAGAGACGGTCGGGTAGCTTTTCTGTATCGTCCACGGAGACGTGGAGTACACTGTAGTCAGAGCTACAACTTCTGTCACAATCCCTGTCCTGGTGCGAAGGCGCAGGCAGGTATGTATACGAGGTAGACTAGGTTGCACAAAAAGTTTTAAAAGAAGCTGTGTATAGTTTCCTGTATAGAAGTGTAAAAAAAAAAAAAAAGCCTGTGCTCGGACCACAACAGCCTGAAACGCAGTATGGGTTTTACTCCTGTCTTAGTTTTGGTCAATTCTACATTTCTGTTCTCTCTACTTTCCTGTCTGCATTCCTATGGCCAGCATATAATTTGGTGTACAGCTCTGACTCCCAAACCCTATGTGTGTGTATAGTGTATATATTTTTATAACTATTAGTATACATATAGTAGGCACTGTCGTACCCTGTCGTTGGATAAAGGTTGGCGTTAGTGGGCCTGTGATGTAGCACTGTGGTGTTCTGTTATGGAGTCTTCCATCTGCCCCTTGAGTCAGCTGTTCTCACGTTTTAGCTGAAGGGGAACCCCCTCTCAACGGTGTCCTCCCCAAACCACCAACACAAGTGTTTCCATCTCCCAACTGTGCCTATTGTACAAAGCAGTGGTATTCCGACCGCCCTAGACAAAATCATACTGAATGAATGTTGTACGTACCTGAGTTGTTATTATTTATTTTAAAAAATTTAGTTTAGGTCCAGTTAGGACCCGATTTCTGTTGTAGCCGCAGTTGTCCTAACTCAAAACTGTGATTGATGTGTTTTTAAGCAGATAAAGCGTAATGCCTGCATTTATATATATAAAAGAAAAAAGATTAGTATGATGGTCCATGTACTTCTGGAATCTTGTTTGTTCAGTTGGTTGACCAAAGAGATTTGCCTTTATTTAGCCTTTTTCCCCCGGGGGAGGGGGGAGGTGATGGGCTCACTCTACCTCTCGGCGTTGCGGACAAACGGGGGAGGACCGGGCTTCGCATCTTCAAGCCAACGCTTTAGCGGAAGACGGGATTTTTGGACCATGGCAAACTCCGTCTCCATTCCTCTGATCCGAACTGGCGAGCACTTTATTCCGGGAATGTGGGCGGAGCTCCCTCCGTCCGCGCACGCGTGTGAGTGACAATCGCGTCGGAGCACCTGCTGAAAAACAAGATTTAAAATATTTTTCTTGAATCGTTTGCTTGAAGTCGCGCCAATGTCTTAACGCTCTGTAGCCTAGCGTGCATGTAGAGCCAACTGCAATCCTCCCAGACTGTAGGGGGCGCAGGTTCTAGAGCTACCTCAACAAACTCTACACGAGACCATTTATAATCCACTTAATGAGTCTGCTTAAACGGGTAAGTGGGTTTAGGTAAAACGAAAACCTGCAGGCCCTGGGGCCTAAGAGGATTGCTGTTCGAGACTCCTGATGTAGAAGTTCATATGATACAAAATGTAAATTTTAGAAGAAAATTCCCTGTTTTTCTATATAAACGTGATCACTGTGTAAATAATGAAGATAATTCTGTGTAATGCCAATTCTGCTCCAGTCACTTTCAGATATTAGTAAACTTGAAGGGGATGTTTATATTGTATTCAATTTGTTTTAATTGTGCACTTCTTAAGGTTGATAATTAAATATGTAGGACACCCAACAATGATTTATCCTATAAAGTCTTTTATTCACCATAAGATACGAACCTGGGAAAATGCAAAACTGCTGCCTTAGAGGAGAAAAAAAAATATTTTAGCAATAAAATCTAAAACAAATTCACACTGTCAGTTTGTATGGGCATTATTTGCTAATTTTAATTTATTTTGCAGATTTGGGTGGCATTGATGCCGGTTATGCAGAATTGTGTTTTTAACTTTTATATGATTTTAATCAATCTGGTGTGGCAAGACTTTAACAACCTGCTAATCACATTTAACAAAATGGTTTTTAATGGCGTTTTATTTATTAAGTATCTTATTCCACTCATAAAAAATAAAAGGCTATTAAACGTTGTCAGGCAAAGCTTGATTGGCGGGTTGCCGGAGTTTTGATTCAGTCTCTGCCTTTGTCTCCATGTTCTTTTTGAATGCTGTAATGTTGTTCGTTCACCGCAGGCGCTGTCATTGATACTGTCTGTGTTCGGTGTCCTCTTGTCAGCTTCACGACTGATTTACGTTTGCATTGGTGTCTGGCCCGCTCACGTGGAGCGGGAGCGGTTAGTGTTGAGGCCCTCACCCGCTACATCAGTTCTATGGCGTGGACTCACTTCCTTTTGGTCGTTTTAACTATCAAACAAATCTTCAGCAATGCTCCTTATTCTGGCTGCGTCATCTTAGCTTCAGTGTTTGTTTGCATTTTAAAAGGTGTAGGCGGATGATAAGTTTGGACCCAGGTACAAAATGATCATTTATAAAGCAGGATGCTGCCACTTGGTTTTTTTAAATGCTTCCTAGGGGGTTTTGAAAAGTCTAAATTAAACTGCTTTTCCTAGTCGGATTTGTTCCCCACTGGTACAAAGGCTAACTTTGGTGCCGATCCGATCCCTTGTGTCGTGCATCGGGGCAGCGCAAGCTGACCCACAATCCTCTAGGAGAACCGCAGAGCTGCCTCTACCTCCGCCTCTGTGGCCTCTGTTCAGGGGGTCTGCAGTGGCCTTGCATGTGAGCCGCCTTCCACTCGTACTCCTGGAGAAGTGCAGGCATTCAGCTCCTAGACTAAAAGGTTAGAATGAAATCCACCTCATGGAACACGTCTTGGGGCCAATATGGGGCCTGCCGGAGTGTCACTCTTTCCAGAGAACTCCGGTGAATCACCTCTGATAAAGCAGACACACGCTCGCGGTTCCCAGATGCGATGTTGGAAGGAAAAAAAGAGTTCCTCTATGCCTCTCCTCGCTAGTATTTATCCTATCTGCTAGACACATCCTGTCTGCCCACACCCGATTGGACAGCTGGATCTGTGGCCTCTCCGCACAGGAAATGAGTGTTCCACGGCAGTAACTGTCCCGCACCCCGGCCTCCCTGCCCCACGGCCCACGGCACCACATTCTTGATGCCTGCCACCGTAAGGCGTGTCGTGGTCAGGAATGCAAACCTCTGCGCTTTCTCACTGTACAGGAGCCAGCTGTTCTCCGGGGAAAGGGCTAACACTGTGGGCGGTACTCTGCGGCAGTTTCGCTCTCGGTCAAGACCATTCCACAGTTTGTCACAGGAAGTCGCAGTGTGCCGTTTATTTCCACAGTGATGTGGTAGCGTACCACGTGTACACCTGAAACTAGGCCTGCAATGCATCTTGTAGGGCGTTAGCCATGCGATAATGACTTTCATACCCCTACAACCGATCAGTTGTAAATAATGAACTAGCCAAAACGGTCTTGAAATTTGTGAAAGTTTAGTCATATCAAATTATAGGCCGATTGACATTCAAAATGCATGCAAAATGTATTAAGGATATAAAGGAAAATGTTTATTTTCCGATAAGATTAATTTGTAATGTAATACTTTTAATACAAATACAACAGGTAATATAAAATAGCACTTAATATGTATGCTAGCTCATCCCCGTTAATGCACTCTCAGTTGTGCAGCTGGGGTCTGTCTTCCCTGGAGAGATCTGACACCGTTACAGTTTTATCCATTTGTGGTGTTTTAGAACAGTTATTGGCTGTTTACACATGACTCTGACTCAGATGGTCAGGAAAGGGCACCAAGTGGGAGACGCTCAGGATGAAGTCGGGGTGATCAGCTTATTATCCATTTGTATGCCTGACACACTTCATATTCCCTGGATCTCATTCTAAAGATTTTCTTCTTCCTTAAATATCATTCCTGGTCAAATCAGACATTTAAAAAAAAATAACAGAGAAAAGCATTCTCTTCGGCCTTGGCAGGGTGGTCATTCTAATGACTGAGCTGAGACAAGAGGCCCCCAGCCTTCCAACCCCACTCAGCCAGTTACTCTTCGCCAAGAGAGGTGCCACTCCTGCAATTTCGACTTAACGAAAAACGAATGAAGTCATTCCAGTCTCCACCTTCTCTTCCCTGACCCCGGTCTGGTTTTCCCATGCTGATCTCAATAAGGGTCCGTGTGACTCCATCTGCGTCGCGTTCCCCTCCCACAGCATTCCACAGCCAGCGCGTGGACAAACAGGCCTGCATTCCACACAGCTGCTGATCTGGAGACCAGAGTAAGAGGAAGTCAGGATTCCCAAGAGCTACAAAGACCTTACACATGAAAAGCCTCACATGTGAGTCAAATCCTCCCACAAGACAATAGTTTTAGTCTGACAGCTTTTTGGAAAAGCTTGTCTAAATAATTTTTCTCATCCCATTATATTGTTTATTTAGGAGATTTTCTTTAGTTCTCTGAATTTGAACCCTGGTACTTTTAAATCCTTAATTAGGCAACCAAGTTAACTGCAGACATTCTGAATCAGACAGGCCTAATCGAGATGTCTGAGTGTTATTAAAAAAAATCTCTAAGAAGAGAACCAGAAAGAAACAATTGTAGGAAGAGAAAGGAGCAAGAAATTCTTCTGTGCGACATGTTTCACATTTATTGACAATCTATAAAAATGCTTTATCTTGGAATTACACTCCATAGCGTTACATTTATCATCTGGTTTTGGACCAATCAGGTCACATGCTTCTGCTTACTGGGGAGCGCTGCACCCCAGAGCATCGTGGGAGTTGAGCAGGGTGTCCTATGGAGATCGAACTGAAAACAGTTGTCTAAGGGCCTTGACACAAGAGCAGACTTCGGAGCGAAATGTATAAACAGGATGTATGTACTGCATTGGACAGATGCAAAACAGATGTTCAAAGGACTAGAGAAGTTTACGCACAGACCCCTGTGGGCCCCTGGCTCACAGTCGCTATCTAATCAGACTGTGAGACCGAGAGAGTATCACCGTTCTCGGGCTGAAAAGAATTATCTGGGGTAAAATTTAAATTTGGTAATCAGAAGGGAACGGAGGAAATGGGTTATAATGCAAGAATGAATCACCACATCGCGTCATCTTCACTGTCTTCCACTGCGCCAACAACACCGTTAACTCTTAAAGGACTATCATCCACGTAATTTTCCTGATCAGTGAAGCATTGTGAAGTTTTCACAGTAATGAGACCCAGACAGTGCAAGGTTCATTCCAACGCTCCTCTATGAGACGTGAGGCTGAACTTGACACAAGTGCCCCGGTCTAAATTGAAGTTTTGGGGTTTCAAGGTGACTTTACATGCAATTATTAAAATGTTGAGACCCCCCCAGCTGTAACAGATCATGGGATTGTAATGAAATGGACTCTCTGTCTAGCAGGACACGGTGCTTCAAAGTGCAGAGAGGGGAGCGATGACCGTTTTATTTAGGGGGCTTGTGAAAGCTCCCAGTGTGGAGTAGGTGAGATGAGTCCTCACGCCGTCTCCGAGGTCGGTGGGAAAACGGCCCACCATTATTCAGTCAACGCGGGCTTTCGTTTCCCCTTCCGCAGGACACACTAATAAAAAAAACAACACTGGCTTCATGGATACGCAGACTAATTGGGAGAGGTGGATTACGGATGTTTGTGGAAGTGGGTGCAGGGAAAAACTCACGCGTGAAAAGGGCTTATTCAGGTTGGCCTTTGAGGTTCCTGGAAAACCACAAATCCATGTAACTAGTATTGACTGGTGGCTCTCATGCCTTCATCGTCCCCCGCCTCCTCTTCAGTGGTAATCAGTGACTGGCTACTGTTACTCTCCTCGTCTTCTCTGTTTTGCCAATGCCTTACTTTGTGCAAACAAGCAGCTTGGGTGGTCAGCTTCGTCATCCGCACAGGCCAAGCAGCACGACCTACAGAGTACACATCATGCTATCTGCTGTGAAGCTGCTCGACTTTCTCTTGGTAACCATACGCAAGGTTGAGCCGGCTTCTTGCTTTCGGGTTATTCAGAAATTGTGTCAGTTCTGTCGCTCTGAACAAAGTTAGTACCCAGTTTAAAAAAAGACTTCAGGGACAACTTGGCTCGATTCACCGGCAGTTATCGATGGAAATTGCAGGGGATGCTTTTCCGACCGGTCAGGAGGAAGGAGAAATGGGTCAACAAAATGTATACTGGAGATGGTCTGGAATCTTATCAGCAACACAACCTTCCTACCTCAGGCACATGTAGTTCTGGCCGCCTTCATCTTATGGCCTAATATAATGTTAAAAGCTAAGGACCAGAAGTGTGTTTAATATTAAGTCTGAGAAATAAATGGGCAAGCCAGATTGACTCATGACTCCACCCTAAAATTCCAGCTGTGCGAAGGACAGCCAGGCTCCACTACCATTCGTGTGTTGGGTGCTTCCTGACAGATGGGGCAGCACTAGAGTACAGTAAACGGTGTCAGTAAAAGGCAGTTTTGGTGGTTAAATAACAAGCGTTGGTACCTAGGAAGACACACCCTATTTGGAATACAGTGTAGGTAGCAGCAAATTTAAGAAAGAATCCTGTTAGTTTACAAATCATGCTTCAAGCCAAAAGGCTCTTGACTTTTGAACATTTTTTACGATTTACCTTCCGTTAGAGTAGTAGCACTTTACAGAAAGGACTTCTAAACCGTCAAAATCTACCATCCTCGTGCTGAAGACAGCAATCACAGATGGGACGGAGTTTTAAATATCCGCGCAACTATCACGACTGCAAAAGAGAACATGTCTAACGTCATTTTTACAACCTAGAGGGAGAAAATGTATGCAACTATTTAGATATCTAGGAACTCCCAGATCATTATTACCCATCATTAACTGATTATACAGTTACATTTTATCCAAAGCGACTTACATAGTTTACTGTTTCTACATTCATCCAGTTATACCACTGGATATTTTCACTGAAGCATTCACTTGAGCTACAATGTGATCTGTTCTTCTTCAAAGTCCTGATAATAGATTCAACAAACGACATACAAAAACTCTTCTTTACAAAAAGTTTCTTTATTGAAGACATTGTTCCAATATTCACAGTCTTTGTTGGAAATAGAATGTGAACCATTTAGTAACTGGTGGAACCTCCTTTAGCAGCAATTACTGCAGCCAAATGTTTCCTGTAGTGTTGATCAAACCCACATAGTGGCTTAGAGGTGATCTGCCTTGTTCCTCTATACAGAACTGCTTCAGTTAATCGGTATTTTGGGCCTGTTTTCAATGAACTGCTCACTTCAGGTCATGCCACAGGCTTTTGATTGGGTTAGGGTCAGGACTTGAAACAGGTCTTAAAACTAAGTTTATCTGTTTCAGCCATTCATTCGGCTGTAGATTTACTTGTGTGTTTTGGTTTATTGCCGTGCTGCATGACCCACACTATTTTCCTCTGTAGCTGAGATTCATCCTGATCTTACCTGCAGAATTTGCTGGTACAGTCTATAATTCATTGTTCTCTCAATGATGGCAAGCCATCTGGATCATGATGCAGAGAAGCAGCCCCAAACCATGATCCTCCCATCACCGTGCTTCACTGCAGGGATGAGGCTCTTTTGTTGGAATGCAGTGTTTGGTTTAGGCCAAACGGAACGTTTCAAGTTAATGCTTCTCATCTGTCATCCGTCCACAGTGCATTCCGCCAATAGCGGTCTGGATCATCCAGGTGTCTTTGGCAAATTAAGGATGGGTGGCGATGTTCATTTTGAAGAGCTGTGGTTTCCTCCTTGGTATCCTCCCAAACACATCACTACGTAAGGGGGCTCGCCCTTGATAAGGACCCCGTTGAGCACCTGAGTGTGGTTCCACGGATGGTGACCCCAACAATGAAGAAAGAAAAAAGGAAAGAGTTAAAAAAAAGACTAGACTGGAAAGTCTGTTTGATGGCTGGCATACGTTGTGGTATACGTTGGAAATGTTTATAATTTTAGAGAGTTAAATGTTTGAAAGCCTGTTTTATTTGGGTTTTCCCCAGCGAGGGTAAATTCTTTTGAGTTTCTTCCTCTTCCTTATGTTGTGGAGGTTTTGTTTTGTTTGTTTTGTGAAATGCCAAATAAAAGGTGTACAACGTCCCCCTGTGTCTCCCTCTCCAGGCGCTCTTTGACCGGGCTCGCCCCCTCGTGCCACAGACTGTGCGTGTTGGAACAATGTGTGAAATTGAGTTTTTGTGTGTTTATTTATTAAAATCATAATTAAATCACATTTAAGGTCAAATTAATGCAGGAAAAGAAATAATTCTAAAGGATGCACAAACTTTCTATCACCACAAAAAATACTGTTCTTGCCATGAATTAATTAGATTTTTGGGCAAGAATTAGGACAGGGACTTACAAAAACAGAAACCAAAACCTTAGTTCCCTGTAACTATTCCTTACAGATTTCAAACAAATACCCTAAATATATTTTTATCAAGTTGTTTTTTTTATCAACATAATTATATTTGGCTTTTATACAAATACTTCTACAGCAAGCCAATGTTTGAAACTTTTTGAACTTTTTGAATTTTCTAACATATTTTTTTTTAGACAGTTTACCTGATCTGTTTGTCAATTCGTCAGAGACATCAGAGCACAGTACACACTTACCACTTCCGCTGGTTCTAAGCAGAGAGATACTTCCAGGTGCTGACGAAGGCAGTGGGGATCAGAGAGTACGGCACACTGGTGATGTTGACCCATTTGTCCAGAGAAGGGTCATAGCAGACCAGGGTTTTACACCGCTGGGTCCCGAAGTAGCCTCCCACCACATACAGACGGTTTCCTGACGTCACTGCGTGACAGCTGATCCTCCTAGTGGTCACATCTCCAAACTTGGACCACTGATAGTTCTCACTGTTGAAGCGGAAGGCCGAACTGGCAGAGAATTCGCTGTCTCCTCCAATCACAACCACGTGATCTCCCACCACTGCCGCAGCGGTGTAGCGCCACAGCTGGGGGCACACGGCCACCACGGTCCACTGGTTTTTGCAGGGGTCAAAGCACTGGACCTTGGGAAACTTCTCCCGGTTGCCACTTGTGCCACCAAAGACAAAGAGTTTGTTCTTGGCCCCAACGACGGCAGCATTGCTAACACCATCTCGAAGAGGAGCCAGCAACGTCCACTTGTTAGTCTGTGGGTCATACTGTTCAATTTGATTGAGGGACACTGATGGAGACGCCGGGAACGAACTGGCCAGAGACGTGTGCCCACCTACAACATAGAGAACGTGGTCAAGCTCAGCGGACCCGTGACCAAACCTGGCCACTAACATGGGCGCTGCTTTTGACCACTCATCATGCAGCGTGTCGTAGACCCACACGTCCTTGGAGGCCCCGTTCTGCGAGCCCCGCCCTCCGGTGATGTAAACCTTGCAGCCGATGGCACAGGCACTGCACTCTTTTCGGGGGCTGGGAATATCTGTTTTGGGGATGATTTCCTTGGTCTTGTGGTCAATGGCATACACCTTGTCGCACATGAAAGTCTGGCCTCCAAGCAGCAGGAGCGCTTGGCTGACCTTTCGGGGCCGAGCACAGAAGCCAGTGACGACGCCGTCGTTCTGGAGGATCCTCATCTTGCAGTGTATAGCATCTTCCACAATTCCTCGCCCCACTTTGTGTCCCATTACCAGCTCCTCTGAGGCCACGTTCCTCAGCAGGTAGGATTCTGGCAGCAGGGCTAGACGAACACAGCGCAGAAGTTCCGGCAGGTCACTGCGCCTCCTCCCCAAGTCGACCCTCACCCAGGCAAGGACGGCCTCATATACCAGGCTCTCGTCCTCCACCCCCAGGTCCTCGCTGAGGATGAGCTGGAGGAACTTGTCTTTGGGTAGCCGGAGGAAATCCTCGGTCCCGATGAGGGAGGTGAAGTTGCTCAGGCACATCTGCCAGGAGAGCTCGTAGAGCCTCTGGCACTGGTGAGCGTCGGACAGCAGCAACATCCCCAGGCAGTTGGAGGGGTGAAGGTTCTTCTCCAGGAACTCGGCGGACGCGTCGCGGATGTCGTGGAACTGGAGCATGTCTCCGGCCTCCAGTAAGGACTCTGCGTTCTCCTCGTTGATGATCACTCGGGCGGAGTAGGCGTAGTCCAGCAGAAGGGCCAGCACCTCCGGGTGCAGGGAGTCACGGAAGTTCACCTCCCCATCCAGGCTCTCTTTGAGGCCCCCGCTGAACATGGCCTCGAAGTAGCGGCTGCAGGAGGCCAGGACGACCCGGTGGCAGGGGAAGGCCCGGTGCCCGGCCCGCAGTACCACGTCTGTGAAGACCTGCCGTTTGCGAAGCAGGTTGAGTTGGGTCAGCAGGCCATCAGCATACGATGCCTTGTGGAACAGCTGGATGTTCATAGACCCACAGCTGGATCTCGACTTCCGGTTCTCATGACTGCTTACCGACATGTTTTACTGAAACGACAGATACAACCAGACAAAAGCAAACATTAACGTCATCATTAACGTAAAAACGATGTCATTAAACCTAATAAGCAATTAACAGTATCGGTATCCTCTTCCTTACTTCTTAAATAAATATAACTGTTACCAATACATTTTTTATATCTAAGAGACTTAAATGTTTTTGCAGAAAAAACATTTATTTTATTTTGGATTGGAATATGAAAGGTAGAATCTGTAGTTAAGACAGCCATGCTGAATGTTGAAAAGCAAAATTTTAGATAAAGCTGTAATCACAGTGATACTCATAGGAACCAACTTTAAGTCGTGTTTTTTAATTTAATCAATCAATCAATTTATTTTTATAAAGCGCACACACATGTTTCCATATCACCAAGTTCCAAGACACTTTACAATCAAGAAAAATACAATATTTCCCAGGCCTGACCCCCCAAAAGCATGCCAGTGGCAACAGTGGCAAGGAAAAACTCCCTAGGCTGGCAGGAAGAAACCTTGAGAGGAACCAGGCTTAATAGGGGAGCCCATCCTCCGCTGGCCGGTACTGGGAGTTAAATTAAAGAATCTAATGTCCATCCTGTGTGATGCCCTCCAGCAGAGGAGTTACAAAACATTGTGATATCCGGAGGAGAGGGGTGGGGGCACAGGTCACTGTTTGCATTGATGACTGTACATATGATCTACCATCAAATGTATCTTGCCTTGATAATCCTGTAAGAAACTGCAGATAAACACGTGAAGGAATCATTATTTATTTTTGTGGCCATAACAATGGACCTTTTAAAAAGGGGTTAGTGAGACTGCGACATATTTTTGAGCCACGAGTAAGTTGTCCGTCTGTAAAGCATTTTTTTTCCCACAAGTTCTTCAACCAAGAAGAGAATTTCACTAAGGCATTGCCAATAGACCACGCCAAAAGGCTATACAAACCAATCGCAGTACCAATTTAAGAAAACTTTTAAGCACGGTGAACAAAGATCTAATGGAACTAAACACTCGAGCAAAAAGCCTTTTGCCAGAAAAGGAACTGCACCCGTAATCATTATAGATAAACACACAGAGGGGCTGCAGAATGTTTGACACCTATATGCGCAATATAATACGCTTCCACAATGTAACAGCTGCAAATTCTCCTTTCACTTCAGATTTCACTAATTTATCTCACTAAAAATTTTCACAATCCCACCGACCTCTTGAGAGATAACAGAAAAACAAAACTCCAGTCTCTTACAAGAAACACCACGCGTTTGTCTGAAGTAAAATATATCCATTGTTTGACAATAATGTGTGACTAAGTAAACAAAGAGAGTCTCCTTAGTCACATATATTTTAATTGTTACACTTCTGGCGTATTTCTTGACAAAGCAAGTAACCATTTAACTTACTTGACACTTCTGCAGGAGACTTCCCGATGTTTAACACAACAAAATATGATTTAAAAAAAACCCCGCTAACTGTAACTAATCGGTATTATTTAATTAAAAAATGTACTTGATCTGTTATTTTGTGTATCCACTTAACGCGGCGACATCAAGCACTACACGTTGGTTTACACTAAAACGCGAGTGAAACGCCCAGAGCTTCGATTAACCAAACTAGACTTGCAATTGAGTTTGCTCCTCCTCCCTCATTTTTGCTAGCCGTTTTTGCCCAAAGAAAAACGAGGAAAATTACAGTGGGTGTTAAGGGAAAGGAAAAAGTCGCCTCCGTTTGAAACTGCGGATGACTAATAAAATGAAAACAACTAATTAAATTGGCTGTGTAAAATTTAGTGATTGATTAATTTCAATCACTGAACGGAATAACATTGTCGTATTATTATTTTACAGCGACGCTGTCATGATCTGAGTTTATAATTATTAAACTTTTTAAAAAATATAAATTCCCCCCCATGGGTTTTTCCATTGTTTTCCAAATTTCTATTGCTTAGCACTGAGGACCAGAGCTGAGCTCAGTCGTGTTGAGCTGGGCAACAGGGACCAAAGAACCTCTGAAAGTTCGGTTCAGCACCAGCCGTCGGGCATCACAGATCTCCGTTTTCCACCGCTTTGATCCAGTTTAGCGACGTCTTGGCTGTGTCTGGTTTTCTCTCCTCCTTGTACACGAAGCAAGGTTCAAGTGCTTAACACAACCAGCTATCACTTAGAAACTTGCCCCAGAACACCAACCATACAGCATTAGTTGCATCTCCGCTTTCCATCAAACAGACTGGGCAGTTCGTGACAGCGTCACGTGTTCGGATTATGCTATTTAAAGCAGATAGGAGAATGGGTAAGACAAAAGATTTAAGCGTTTAAGGTGTATCGAGAACGGGAAAGACAATGATGTAAGCGTTTCAGGTGTATCGAGAACGGGAAAGAGAAAAGATTTAAGCGTTTAAGTTGTATTTAAGTGTATCGTTTTAAGGGTATGGAGAATGGTCCTGCCAAGCACAGTTCCGGGGGTCAGAAACAGCTCGCTGATGAACAAGGCTGACGGAGGCTGAGATGACTGGGTACAACAGTGGGGTACAAGAGATGGGTATCAGGAGTCACAACATGCCTCACCTTGTCACTGGTGAGTTTGGCAGCCAAAGACCTCCAGTCAGCAAAAAAGAAGAAATTGCATTTACAGTGTGCTAAGGAACTCAGACACTGGACAATGGAGGATTGTGAAAAACATGGCCTGGTCTGATAGACCTGGTCTGTTTCATACTGATGGGAGGACCAGGAAATGGTGAAAACCACAGGAGTCCCTGGATCCTTCCTGCCGGTGGTGGGGGTGTGATGGTATGGAGTATGCTTTTTTGGCACAGATCACGTCCCTTTTTACAAGTGGAGCGACGTTTGAATGCAACAAGATATCTGAGCATATGGCTCTGCATTCATTTCTGGGAAATGGCAGGGAATTCAGCTGACTGCAGGGGTCTCCCCAGTCACCTGATGACAATCCAGCATCTGTGGGCTGAGATGCAGGGGTCTCCCCAGTCACCTGATGTCAATCCAGCATCTGTGGGCTGAGATGCAGGGGTCTCCCTTGTCATCTGATGTCAATCCAGCATCTGTGGGCTGAGATGCAGGGGTCTCCCCTGTCACCTGAGGTCAATCCAGCATCTGTGGGCTGAGATGCAGGGGTCTCCCCAGTCACCTGATGACAATCCAGCATCTGTGGGCTGAGATGCAGGGGTCTCCCTTGTCATCTGATGTCAATCCAGCATCTGTGGGCTGAGATGCAGGGGTCTCCCCTGTCACCTGAGGTCAATCCATTATCTGTGGGCTGAGGTGGAACGGGCCAGGGAGGTCCATCACAGCCCATGCTTTAAAAACTACGGGAAATTATGGAGTCGACATGGGCCGGCATCCTTGTGGCGCTGTTCTGAGTGCAAACCCGGGTCCAACGCTCTACTAGGTCTGTTTACCTATTAAAGAGGCCACTCAGTGTTTTTCTCCTACTGGACAGTGTAACATCCTTTTATTGACAACCAGAGGGTGTCGATAATATAACTGACTTTGCCTGTCTTGGGACTTACCAAAAATAAAAAATCAAAAATGAAATATTGCTTGGCAAGACTAGGCTCACTGACTTCTAGTTAAACGCCTCCCTGTGGCCCAGCTTTCATCTGCAGGGTGGTCCCTATAACCCGTGAGAAAGGAGACCAGCGCTGAGTGCCAGCAGGATTACAATAAACAGGCTTGCCATGAGAGGACGGATGGGAGTGCCTGTCTTACCCATCCCGCGGTGGTGAGGTAGAAAGATCAGGGCTCAGTGGGTTATCATTACATGGTGAAGTCATAAAGATCTCCTCTATTTGTTTAACTTCGTGGAATCGAAAAAGAGAAAATAAAAAGTAAAATATTATTTCAATAAATTGTTGTTACATATTTAGAAATTAAGATTATTGCAAACACGTGATTTAATGTTACGATATATCGCCACCCTGTGTTAAAGTTGTGAACTTGAAATGTATTCATTCAGCCATTAATTTTTATCCAAAATGTTATTCTTCATAATTCAAAGCACCTTCTCAACCAGGTTAGGGATATCTAATAACACTGCTAATAATAATAATAATAATAATAATAATTTATTAGCATTATAATAATTATTTAAATTGTTGTTTTTATAGTCATCTCTAACTGGATGCATGCTGTTCTTGGGTGGTGGTGCAGCACTGGGTTAAAAGACCAGAACCTCTCTATTGGTCTGATTATTTATTTAGTTGGTTTCTGGTGTGTGATCCATCCTGTTTCCTATGGCTGAGACTCGAGGCCGTGCCAGTTGGTTCCTGGAGTGTGATCCATCCTGTTT
>JAOYSI010069927.1:0-22336 GCA_025775065.1 Hiodon alosoides
GCATTAATATCGAGTTGGTCCCCCCTTTGCAGCTATAACAGCTTCCACTCTTCTGGGAAGGCTTTCTACAAGATTTTAGAGTGTCTGTTGGAATTTTTGCCCAGTTTTTATTTATTTATTTTTTTGCCCATTCTTCCATGCCTTTATAGACCTTGCATGTGCACTGGGGCACAGTCATGCTGGAACAGAAAAGGGCCTTCCCCAAACTGTTTCCACAGAGTTGGATGCATAGAATATTCCAAAATGTCTTGGTAAGCTGAGGCATTAACTTTTAATAGTGCACAAAGCAGGGTCCATAAAGGCATGGTTGGATGAGTTTGGTGTGGAGGAACTTGACTGGCCCGCACAGAGCCCTGACCTCAACCCTATCGAACACCTTTGGGATGAACAAGAGCGGAGGTTGCAAGCCAGGCCCTCTCGTCCAACATCAGTGCCTGACCTCACAAATGCTCTTCTGGAAGAATGGGCAAAAATTCCAACAGACACACTCCAAAATCTTGTAGAAAGCCTTCCCAGAAGAGTGGAAGCTGTTATAGCTGCAGAGGGGGAGGGACCAACTCAAAATTAATGCCTATGGGTTTAGAATGGGATGTCATAAAAGCTCCTGTAGGCATGATGTGTAGCTGTCCCAATACTTTTGTCCACATAGTATATGTATGTATATGTATTTGTGTATACTGATGTAGCAGAAGGCTGTGGTACAGCTATACGGTTACACACGATTGCTTTTTTACAGTACGGTCTCTTTTTGTGGAGACTGACTGTAAACTTTAAACCTCTCTTTGTCTTTTGCAAAAAGTCATACTCTGATCAAATGAGAAATTTAAAATGTATGTCACCATATTTGGACTACGGTCATGAGTTCCTCGACATGATGAAAAACGGGTCTGCTCCAGGCCCTTTGTCCCGTCAACCTCGATCATTTGTCTGCTATCATTGCTTTTCCTTGCTCAGGGAATGTTGTTATTAAACAGAAATATTTTCAGTCGGATTGTGGAGTTCAGTCAGAGCCAAACCTCCTGTAAGCTCTGCGTAACAGGTGGCGGGTGGGTTGGAGAAGCCCAGTCGTACTTCCAGAGCCTACCCATATGTGGTGGGGGTTTGTGGCAAGAAGCCTAGATCCTATAATGCACTTGGTGATTTATAAATTTATAATACAGAAAAATGTTTAAAAGACATTATTCAAGTAATATAGCAGAATAATTTATCGTCTCGATTTTTATAACTTGAAACTAGAAGCATGTTATATATTATGTATTAGATATAAACCTAGAACTAGTAAGTTATAAAATCTATTTGATTATATTTCCTGCTACTTGTCAGAAGCAAGTTTGACCTCCTTATGCAATTTCTTGCTTTGTCGGATATGGATTTATAAAACAGAGTTGCCTTTAATTATAAAACTATAACCCTGGATTAAAACTTAGTGTTTTAATTCTTAGTGTTTACCTGTGTGCAGTCTTAACATTAAGGACACTCAGATTCCCACTGTGTTTCTCCACACTTCAGGACGGCCTGGTCAACCCCACAGTCAGAAAGGAAATGAAATCGTCCCAGAAACTTTACTGTTGCCCGGCGAAGGGCTGTCCAAGGGGGCCGAGCAGACCGTTCTCCCAGTTTGCCCTAGTTAAACAGGTACTGAAACCTCAAACGACTATCACAGTTTGTATTTCCTGGCATGGAATGCATGCCGTTGTTATTGTGTACTGGAAAAGGCAGCTTTCGGTTCTGTCTCCAGTAGTGTCGGGGAAACGGTTGAGTCACCAATGACTCACAGGGGACCTATCCCCTAGTATAAAAGTGGTCACTGATTTTGTTTGTTTTTAAATTAATCTTCTTCTGCTTTTTTATGATACTATCTCTGTGCTATTCAAAATCAGCTTCAAAGATTTAAAGATTAATTATTAACTCCATTGTATCGGTAGCACTTCATGAAGATTCACGCTGAAAAGAAACACAAGTGTCTCAACTGCAGCAACTGCTATGGCACAAAAGGGGACCTGAGGAGGCACGCACAGGATTGTGGGAAGATGTATAGCTGTACGTGTGGCTGCCCATACGCCAGCCGGGCTGCACTGCTGTCTCACGTTTACAGAACAGGGCATGAGCTTCCCATAGAACACAGGTAAATGGGTGACACTGGATGGTAGTCGCAAAGTTAGTTCTGTTAATTTGGGCCAATGCATCAAACTAGCTTCTGCTTTGATTTCAGTGTCTTCAGCATATAATGATGTTCTCTGTGTTCTGCTTTTCAGGGATCCACCAGTCAAAAAACGAAAGATGGAAGGACTTTTTGGCGGTGCTACAAAAATCACACCCGTTCATCAGAACTTTCAGGTTCTCAGTATGCTAGCTTGTCCCTCAGGGACAGGGAGCCAGAACCCCAGTCCATTTGAAGACATTGAAGAACTTCTCCAGCCAAAGCAGCATGTGGCTTTGGTGAATGTTCCTGTGGTTCAGTTTGCACACTTGCCTGTTCTCCTCTCCTCAGCAGATTTTAAGAACTCGAGATCCGTTGTCCTGGCTGTGAATGGTCCAGGCTCTGTTCAGCTTCTGTCTCAGTTGACAGGAACTGTGGTAACTACCCCGGGCATGCAAACGTTGAGCTTCAGAGATACCACAGCTATTTCCAAGTCGAGTCAGGATCCTGTCAACGAGGTCATGCATACGAAATCAGAAAGTATGGCCTCTCATCATCACCTAGCATGTGACATGGGGCACCAGGACAGGAGTACCTCCACCCTTATTCAGACCAGCGGATCTCTGTTCTCAAAGTGCTCCCCCCCATTGCTATCAAGCCCCGTGGGCGAGTCCCCGGTTTCATCCTTCTCCCAAACCTGCATCAGCGTTGGCTCTCAGGCCCTGCTGCCCGTAAGTGTGGAGACTCAGACTTTTCCCTTCATCAGTGCACTGACAGACTTCTCCCCCCACTGTGTCACCAGGGAAACCCAGACTATTGGTAGCCTGGGCGACCAAACTGCCTTATGCGTGGACCTTCCTGATAATGTTTCTTTAAGCGTTTCGACACAAACAGGCGTGAAGGAGAAGCCTTTTAAACCAGCCGAGGAACCTCTAAACGGAGGTGTTTCTGCTCCCCACGATGACGGGTCTGCCAGGGCATTGCTCCACCCAAACCCCATGGCTGAAACTCCAACACAGACCATGACGTTACTGAGGGACCTGGAGAACATCCTCGCAGATGCCACCGATAGCTGTGGAGTCGGCCTAGCTCCAGTTCAAGTGCAGAACGGCGGGATGGACTTTGACATTGAGGAGTTCTTAAACCCTGCACATATTCAGACGCAAACGTTGAACCACGAGACTCCTTTGGAGTCGCTTGATATTGAAACCCAGACCGATTATTTGTTCTTCAACGGCCCTGCTTGTGATGTTATTAGCAACAATAGAGCAAGTTCAACCAGTTTTGCACAGGAAACGTATGACATCCAGACACAAACTGATATGAAGTTCCTCTTAAATACCGATAATCACGTTCCACCGGGTAGCGTCCTACTGCACTCCGCTTTTTCGGGGAACACAGATTCATTTGACAGTGGGACACAAACGAATATGTACCCTGCGCGGCTGTCAGACATTGACAATGGCCAGGTCAAACTCGAAAGCACGGAAACACAAACAGTGACCGGCTCTCGCCTGGAAGACCTGTTTCTCACCAGCAATGAGACCCAGACTGCGTTGGACGACCACTGGCAGCTAACCCAGCCTGGAATGCTATGAATCCCATTTCAGATCAATTGAAACCCTGACATTGTTTTCATATTGGTCATAATCTCTGAGGGCATTTCAAAAGAATATCGTTGTCGCTAATGATTTTATCCACAGAGCTTTATCAACCAACATCAATAACATATTATTTGCACACAAACAAAACACAATAAAGAGATAATTGCAGTAAAATTTTAATGTATCATCGAATTCCAGATTTCAATCCCAGGTGAACAAAGGGAAAATTGTTTATCTTCTGCAATTCACCAATGGTTTTGTCCTAATACTAAAACAATCAATTCTGCACGGGTTGGTGTAGTGAACTGAGATATCTTCTTTACGGTGTGTTGCTGATATAAGTCATTGGTACAGAAGCAGTACTAGTACACAGCACTTTCTCTAATGGCTTACGGTCAGGGTAAGGGTAATGGATCATGCCGTTTCCTGGTGCAAGTTAATGAACACGTCACATAGGCTGTCTATTACTGGAAGTGTGTATCAGCCAATGGACTGCTTGTTGTAGGTTTGCAAGTAATGAAGAATCTTGTATGTTCCAAAGATAATTTTCCTTTTTTAAAAATTAATTTAAATATTCTCCAATGAAGCATTAAGATTTACATTTAAAAATGTGAAATGTGTGTACAGTTTAGTTTAGTTTTTTAACAGTTTGTTAATATAATGTAATGCACTACACAAAGAAACAAAAATAATTTTTTTGTTCTTGGTGAAACATGGTAGTAATTTATTTTGTTATATTACACACCTCTAAAATAATATATAAGTTAAATATTTTTGTCTATTTTCTTATACCTGTAGATGCTGTCCCATGAACTCCTGACTGTAGGTTCTCACTAAAAACATTTAAGTTTTTGAAATAAGCTCTCACCGCCTCTTTTTAAGGGAGGAGATTTGGTAAATGATCTCAGATGCTTCTCACAGGATCAATAATTGGCCCTCTTAACAAGGTGTGCCGATCAGTCAGCTATAATCAAATATTCTCATATCTAAGTTGTATTTGTTATGTATGATTAGATTTTTTGTCTGGATTCCAAGTATACTGTGCAGGATTATGGAGTCATGCTATAATCTGTAAATTCTGGTACATTTGAATCTTGAATATATTCAGGACATAGTGTTTTTGAGTTTTTGTTTAAAGCTATTGTAACTTGTATTATTGTATTAAATAATGAAACGCCGAGAGGTGGCCTAGACAATGTACTTGAATCCTTGAAGTAGCAAAGTCTGGTCCTGATTACTTTTGTTTGTTATGCCCTTGCAGAGCAAAGAAGCGGGGGAATATTAATTTGTAGGATAGAAGGTATTTTATACGTACCTTATATTTGATTCGATTAAAACTATTATGCTCATAAAAACATTAGAAACCACAGCCCGCATATTTTCAGAGTGAACAGATCACGAATAAAGCTACTAAAAACACACTTTTTGTTGTCATGGTAACTCATCAATCTGAACAGTAAACTTTAATGGGCCCTAAGTAAATTGTCAGTGTTTGTGAAATGTTTCCGCATGCTCATCTAGCAGCCATCATTGCATGGGTGCAGCTGAACAAATGTCATTATTCACAGTTAGTTTTGCGCTAGTCAAAATTAGTTTACACAGGCCATGTGCCTTTTTATTACAAAAAAAAAATTATATAATATTCTGCATCACAATTTAAAGTAAATGATGGGAAAATTGTGTCAAAATCCCAGTTCCCAGCACCGGCTGCTGGGATTTAATTTCTTCCACGTCTTCAGTGGCGTGACCAAAGTGTTGCAGAACTTGATGCTTGTATTTCTCATTGATGGGGCAGTTAAATGTAAGAGCAACCTGTTTACAGGGGGTGCCAAGTAATTTTTTTTGCTACAATTGGAGTCATGTTTTGTCTGTCTTTAAAAGACTTAATACATTTATGTTAGAGTAACTAAATAAGTTAATCTTTTTATTGGGCAAAACCCTGAAAAGCTCATAATGGTCTTAAAGGTCAACCGGATCTACTCAGACTGGTTTCTAACATTAAAACTTTCACTTCAGGGCTCATATATAAACTTTACGAATGTAATGCAGAACAGAATGTCATGCATGTACTAGCAGTAATAAGCACTTATTTACTTTTAGTTTTAGAATTACTGGCATTTAAGCCCTTAGCATCACAGGAAAATGTACCAAATGAATGTTGACTGGAGAGCGTTTCCGTCTCTATCTGTGAAGACAGATTAATCATCGAGAAGTGCTGTTGGCCTCTTGGCAGTAGTCGGGTTTGTTTTTTAGCTGCTTGTCCTACAACGGAAAATGGGAAATATTGTCTTCACACAGACTATTCAGATACCTTCTCATAATTAATTCCTACATCCATAAAGTGTTCTCTGAATGAGGGAACATGTTCTAACTGTTAAAAAGGAAATCTATCCAATGGCGTTAGCGAATTTATCACTGACAAATATAATGGATATTTGGCCAAATCATAGTGCTGTGAATGATAGAATTTTTAATTTTTGTATCCCAATCTGACAGTTGTCCATTTATTTCCCAGGTCTCCATTTTGTGTGCAGCAGTGGTCACACTGTCAGAGACTTGGGATCTCCTGTTGTTCAGGGCTTTGCATGTGTAAGTACTGTGGACGTGATGGAAAGCTAGGCTGGATTTATTTTGTTTCTGATAGGTTTTCCTCCACCATGCAAAAAATCAGGTTTTATTTTTCTTCTGGTAATCAGGTAGCCACTTTCATCCAGTATACAATAAATATAAACATGAATCAAATTGCAGAAGAATGTCAATTAGAAATAGTATATTATAAAGTCATAAAGAATAGGAGCCCCCAATGTCTTGCAAGATGACGCCACAGAGCACTATATGCCAGCTCCTCCATTGGTCAACATCCTGTTAAAAACAGCAGGTAGGTTGGTAAATACATACCAAGCACATCGGACCAGGATACTCGGCGCAGCCGAATGGCATACATTTAAAAACACCACTTAAATGAGCAGGATGTATTAAGGCTGACTACTGCGGCAGAAAATTTGTTAATGTGTCAATTAAAAACAGCTTGCCGTTTAGGCCGACAAGATAATCTCCTTAGTACAAATGATGCATTTCTAGCCCTGTCTTTGCTGTGAGTGTATATATCACATCACACTGCTGACAGCTATTGTCTCTAGTCTCTACGTGAAGCACAACAGCGTGAATTTAAAAGCTCTGAAATTATCACAGTATATGCCCTGACAGCTCAAACATCCCGCTTGCCAGCTCACACGGGACAAGCTGACATGGTGTGCACAATGTGTCCCGGATGTGTTTGTGGGTTCGGAGTTCAGTGAAGGTGTGTTATCACTGGCACAGAATAACGTGGGGTCCCTGGACCAAAGAAGGAGTCTCCAGTGTTTGGATGGGAAAAGGAACAGCTTGTGTGGACCTGGAGAATCTCCAAATAATTTGCACAGCAATCAATGAATACATGAATAAATAATGATACGTTACTTGTGATCAGTTTAATATGTGCGAATGTGTTCCACTGGTCTGCGATGTTGTAAATGACTGAATCTTCCCTTTTGCATTTGAGAATATTGTCAACTCGACTGAATCTTGTCATACCTGACAAGCTGCATAGGTCAACTGAAGTTGTCATTTTGTGACAGTTTTAAGATATTAATCTGTAAATGCATTCATCTCATCAGGGCATTGCCTATTATCTATAGGCTGAAGAGGATGTCCTGTTTTCAAATGATACTCAAGTATATTGGCCTTCAGGTGTCTCCTTTGTCTGGAGACGGTTTACACTGTCAGGAACATGCAGCTGTTCAAATGAAGAACTGGTCAGCGCCTCACAGCATAATCGTTAATGACTTGAATTCATGTCAACCTTATAAACTAAAGCATTATGGGAAATGTTTCTGCTGCAGTGACTAATTGTCAGTGTGAATGGGAGAAGGTAATGTGTAACTCGTCTCTGCCCATGTCGATCTGCATGAGTGGCTTTGTTGAATTTATGACTGTTTGGAGTTGAGTATTCAAAAAGCCGTTATTCGAATCTAAAGGCACACCATCCAATATGCTGCACTGAAAGGGACCAGCTTTGTTTAAAAAAAGTTATGGCCGTAAAAAAATCAAACAATGGCTAAGTCATTTTACTTAGAGCTGTTTGGTTTTAATTTGAAAAAATGCTGTGCTGGTTTTATTTTTTTTACTTGAATGCCTATCTTTTATCAGCTTTTACATGTATTATGGATTATGGTTCAGTAATGGGTTATTTTAATAAAAGGCAGTCTGCCTCCAGCTTCCTTTTGGTACAACGTGTACCTCGATTCACGTTCCCTGGCTTGCACGGTACGTGGCACGCTTCAAACTTGCACGCCCTTTCAGATGTGCTTACTGGGTTCAGGTGAGGTGATACATGCTCCACACATACATACGCACCCATCCAGATGTACAAGAATCGAACTGCGTGCCAGCCCCTTGTCACGCCAGACCCAGTAGAAAAGAACCCTAAAGGTCCTCTGGTTTGTACAGCAGAGCTGCCTCGCGAGTGCCGCCCCAGTAAATTACATTTTCTTGCGTGTTAATGCTGAAGGGAGAGCCCATTATTGAATGTTGTATGCCTCTATGTGGATTTTCTGCATGGCGTTTGAGATTTAGCTGACTTCACTTCTCCAGTGGACAGATATTGATCGCTTCCCTTCACCCCCTCAAACTGAAAGATATGGTTGACTGCAGTTCTCCGATACGCACGTGTCCGCTCTTATCCAGAGCAGCACCTTTCTTTAATCTAACAGCTCATTTGACCCGATGCGGGTTGGTCTGCAGGACCTTGCTGTAGATGTTTCCCAGATGTTCCATGCCGAGGATCTGGCGCTACCGCTCAGGCAAACGGCTCCTCCTGGGCTGAGGTTCCTCAGCAACGGCCGGATCAGTGTCACCTCATCGCCTCCCTCCAATCTCACAGCTCACACAGATGGGTGGAATCCCCATCCAAATGGCAATGATACAAACCTATGCCGGGTTCATAGTTCATAATTCAACATTGACGTTGACAGTCTTCTGAGGTAAAAGGACATTGACATGTTATGTGTGTTTTATTTTTTGGTGGATCTCCAGATTCATTTGAAGGCTGTGAAATTTGATACCAGAGGCAGTTTTCTAGGATTTGAAGCTGTATCCGGTGGAACTCTGCAGTTATAATGATCCTACTCACCTCTAACGTCCCCTGAATGTTATCATTGTATTGCTGCAGAATGTTCCTACATATTTACACGCTTACTGCTACATATACTTAGAAATATGGTATTGTTTGATAATAATAGTTTGTGTAATATTTAATGGTTATTTCCCCCTGATTTCTAGGCAAATATATTTCCCTTGCGCTCACTGCAATAAGCCTGGTGTGTTGAATGCATCAAAGCTGTTTTTATCCACAGCTCTGTCCTGACACAAGACTAGACGCTGCGTAGCTCTTCTGGACATCCTACCAGCAATCAGTACTCACCATAACAATAGTTACTAGCTACCACTGTAAAATTAAGGAAATTCATGTCCTGTCCTGACTGTTGCTATCTTTCCAGTGTTCTGTGCCAGTTTCAGCGTTCAATTAGCTCTTCCTGCAGAACCAAGATAGTGAGGGGGAGGAGAGGGCGTGGCTGGTCCCTGTCCATCATCTTTATATGGAGTCCAGCATCGCAGGTCAGATTTCACTGAAAATTCAAAGGTTCATTCAGTATCAACAGCTAATGGGTCTTTATGGTTGACCATGTCTGCGCCAGGATTGACCTTCACCTAATCGTCCTGGGAGAGATGAGGGCAACCTGCATTCTTTAGGGATAGTCTGCATGCCACAGTCATGTGTTTACTCTCAGCAATGTTCAACGTCCGCTTCCTCAAAATAGCCCGGGCTTTGTTTGGAGCTTAATTTTCTGAAAGAATCTCACAGTATACTTCTCATGCCTGCACAAGTACGTAAGCAGTCTTAAGAAAGGGATTAACTGTTTTGACAGTATTGTCCAGAGATTCCTCCTGGTGGATAGTTTGACGGGTAGAGCTAAAAGCCTGACAGAGCAGCCAAAACTCTACCTCAGCAGGCTGTCACCGAGGTGATCTTATCTCCTGAGTTCCAAGAAACGTGTTTAAATTACATTCTTAAGAATTAGGCTGCATTAGCTTTCCAAAACTGTTCTCTATAAGGAACTTGCAACTTGCGCAACTCATGAAATTTAAAATGATAGTGCTACAAGGTCTTACGAGTGATTTTCATACTTCTGGTATTATACGTCCCAGATAGCTGAATAACGGACCGTTTCTGGGGTGGCCTCTATTCATTTCACAAATGGTTACTTCACGCCGTATACCGAGTTGTGGAATTTACGTGAAGGGTTTACATTTACAGCTGTGACCGTGCTTCGGAACAGGGTGTATGTGCCCAGCGGCAGTCTGGGCGATTTTCCTCCTCTCCGGCTGACAGCCGAGCACAGCACAATCAGCAACCCCTCGGATGTCGAACTACCACACTGGCCACAGTCCCTGGTGTATTATATAACTCCACACTAAATTTGGCATTTCTTTTGAATTTAGTTTGGCCCTTTTAAGTGTTACTTGCTTCTTGCCATTTCATTTCTCTAACACAATCCATGTTGGCTTTACTCTCCGAGAAGCTGTATGGTGATTCTACCCTTTGTTTATTGGCTCAAGTGTCGTTAGCCGTGGCCAATAGCACGAGTGAGGACGCCGTTCGAAGGGACGCCGCAATTAGGATGTGGCTGTCACAGCTGTTTGTCCACTTTCCCACCGGGGCCGTGGATGCTAACGTCGCTCACTTTTTCATTTAGCTCCGACCATAGGCCGTTGTTTACAAGATCTGATTAAACCCTTGTGAAAGGCCGGCCCTGTGTTTCTGCAGCCTGTGCAGAGTTTACTCAAAAGCAGAGTCCCGGGGACGACCACATCCAGTTCTTCTGAACGTATCGGTATCAGTCCGGACCCTCTTCTGCACACGGTCTGATCTCTGTAATCCCAGGTCTTAAATAGGTGTTAAAAGTTTCCCTTGGCTTTACTGCGTTAAACAATTGCGGCGCACATTTTCCTCCCCAGGGATTCTAACAGACAGCCGTTTTTGGATTAAGGTACAAATTCTTTCTGTGAAATGCTCCTCACGGCACCTTTTGGTAATGTAATATTTTCGTCAGTTCTATCTGCTGGATCCGCACTGCCAAATAGATGTAAACCAGGCACATTTAATCATCAGTCAGCACGGCACAGGAACACGGTGCCGTGGTCATTAATCACGGGGGAGCCGATGATGCTGTTTCCACGGTTTCGGTTCTCTGCTCCAAACCACCCCTGGAGTGCCGTCGGAAAGCATTTTGCGATAACTTTGTAAACGGGACCTTTTGGTTGGAATGTCACCCTGAATCTCTAACAATTTGATTTATTCTGGCAGATGCTTTTATACAGAGTAACTTACGGGCCTGTCATGGATGGGTTACATTGGGGGCCTGCAAAACAGCCCAATTATGGAAGCTGCAGTATCACAGTCTCAGAACCTCCCACCCCTTGTGAATAAATGCAATTTTTATCTATGACAATAAGAGTCAACATTGTTTTTTTTTGTGTGTTTTTTTATGCTTCTGCCTGATTAGCTCAACGCACACTCGCCCAAGCTGGGAATTTAAGCTTTATATACTTTAAAATAAATATGATATAATCGATATAATAATAAATCAAAAGTCCTTGTCACGATCCTGCCCCTGCTGACTGTATGTGCCTGAGCAGTGCCTGCTGTACAACGGCCTGTCCGCCCCGTGGCCTGCTGCACAGTGGCCTGTCCGCCCCGTGGCCTGCTGCACAGTGGCCTGTCTGCACCACGTCCTGCTGCACAGCGGCCTGTCTGCACCACGTCCTGCTGCACAGTGGCCTGTCTGCACAGTGGCCTGTCTGCACCACGTCCTGCTGCCCAGCGGCCTGTCCGCCCCGTGGCCTGTCTGCACCACGTCCTGCTGCACAGTGGCCTGTCCGCCCCGTGGCCTGCTGCACAGCGGCCTGCTGCACAACAGCCTGTCCGCCCCGTGGCCTGCTGCACAACAGCCTGTCCGCCCCGTGGCCTGCTGCACAACAGCCTGTCTGCCCCGTGGCCTGCTGCACAACAGCCTGTCCGCCCCGTGGCCTGTCTGCACAACAGCATGTCCGCCCCGTGGCCTGCTGCACAACAGCCTGTCCGCCCCTTGGCCTGCTGCACAACAGCCTGTCCGCCCCGTGGCCTGCTGCACAACAGCCTGTCCGCCCAGCTTCCTCAGTGGCTCTGGGTAATTGTTTGAGCAGTTTTCACAGCGGTGGGGCGGTTTCACATCCCCAACATAAACCCAGCCGTTATCTTCCTGAGGGCCACCTGCTGCCTCAAAGGCCGGCCCTTCACACCTTCCCCAATCTTATCAATGACAGCAGTATCGGCTCTGTGCTTTATCAAGACGCCTATCGGGCAGCAGTCCTCTCCATATCCACTGCTTTACCTCAATTTAAGAGTCCTTAAACATCTGGAACCAGGAGATTATTGCAGGGTGCACAGTTAGAGAGGGACACTTTTCAATTCACACCTTGTGTTTTTCAAATGGCCTGTAAAGTTTACTCAGCAGATTTCATGGAACACAGATGCTCCCAAAAGAAGGGGACCAGATATTTGTACCTTAGGGCAAACTAATCCCCTTGGTTGTTATTAAGAATTCAAGCCCTGCTTCATTGGCTCATATAGATTCTACAGTGGCATTGTGGGTATCTCATCATATAATGTTTGGGTATCAACACTTTGTGAATAGTATATCATTATACACCATTAAACACGACAGCCATTGCTCCATGTAATCATAAATGGTTACACAAGGGCAATAAACGATAATGTCATTTACCATCAGAACAGACTTTTCCACTTAGTTTAATTTAATTTAAACCTTAAGTAACTAGGAAGGTCAGGGTCAACCAGCTTCCAGGTGTTTTTATTTTTTTAATTCAAACCACATTTGCTGTGTACTGCGTTCAAGGTTAGTATTTTCTTCATCGATCACTAATGTAAAACAAATCTTGTAGTATCATAATACGTTATTTAGCATAATAGCTTGTAACTTACACAAACCCAAGAATATTTTTAATGCAAAAAAGCAGTAAAAATCCAAAATAGCAATTCAAACATAAGCAAGAATAAATGGGTAAAAGGGGCCAGGATACGTAGCGTTTCTTGACTGATACAGTGAGTGTATGACTTCATGACCTGGGCTTGTGTCTGTTGGGGAGATTGTAGGGTCAGCGCAGCACTGATTTTACCATCTATCCCTCCTTGTCATTCGCCTTCAAAGTAGGAAATAAAGATCATTCGAATACACTCAGCCTTATTAGACTGGACCGCCCTTCGCTTGAATTCTTCGGGTCATGGATTCTACAAGGAGTCTGAAACGTTACACAGGAATGGAAACAGCGTGCCTTGCACCTACAATCATACCTCGCTCAAAGACGCTCAGGTCACCTGTTTTGGCCACTCTAACATTGAATCGAACGGTAACTTCGATGCCTTTATGCCTGTTTAATGTAGCACGCCACAGCCACACGACTCACTGTCTGTAGGAGCCATTTTGTGAATGGGGTGGTATAATTAACTGGCTGCTGAGTGTATGTGGGTGTGGTTAAAAAAAAACATATCCCCCGCTGTTTTAATTTTCTGTCTCAGCTTGATTTTGTGGCTTGTGTTTGATTATTTTCTTTTCAGGATCAATGCAGATTAGATTTTCTAGTGTGAAAGCCTTATGGGTTTATTTAAGAGTACTCCTTTATTTTATTCACTTCATTGGTGCTTAAATGGATTTGTCGCCGGTAAAAAAAAGCATTGCCCCCTCTAGTGTGAGAGGGATGTGGTGATGCCTCTCTTGCTCCTGCAGGCTCTGCAGCTGATCCACTTGTTGGTTGTCCAGGTTATCTCCATCTCTATTTCCCCTCATCGACTGGCAAAAGCCACAGAACACTGCCAAAACCACATGGCTGTAGAGTGGCAGCCTTAATAAAACATATATACTGAGTCGCATTAGAACCTGTAAAAACCTATCGCCCTGGTCTATAGATCGCTGCTACAGGAACCGTCTTGGTGTGATTTTACTGACAGTCATTCGGAGTCCTATGGCTACTTACTGTGGCTTGTTTATTATGAGCACCAGAGCATGGTCCCACCACTTTACTGTTCTTCTTGGGAGGCCACTGTGGGAAGTTGTGATTATGCTGTGTGGGTGAGTCTCTGCACTCCTCGCTGTGTTTCAGCGCTCTGCGGTAAGGGCAGTGCCTGGAGGACCCTCTTTGTGGCCAATGAGTGGAAAGCGATCCAGACACTGCTTCTGCTTTTCCTGGTTCTGCTGAACCTTCAGGTGAGGGACAGAGAGGACTGTAGCAGAACTTTATCTTAGTGTTCCTCATGCAGTCCCTGGGTCGATTGTTTTGCGTGCTTCAAATCCAAGAGTCCGCTTTCTTTAAGTGCATGTTGAAAATTTTGGTACATTTTTTTACAAAGCTCTAAAGATCTAATTTATTGCTTCTGTTTCATTATTAACCATAATTCATGTTTAAAGACAGCTAATCTTTCTGAACAAGTTCAGACTTGCAAAATTTGCTGCCATATAAGAACATTATGCTGTGCTTTTGAAGACAGTCCTAATTAAATAATGATTACAGCAGATTTCAAAATGGATTTTGCACTGTGCACGACAATCTCACACATTGCTATTCCTCTATTATTGACGTCTCGTGCAAACGAAAAACCGCAAATCTTGCATTCCCTCGAGCACGTTTTTCATTCATTCATAAACAAACCCGTTTGTTTATTAAGAAACACGAAGAGGCCCTGGGAAATGTCCTTCGTGCCCCTCTCTGACCCTCTGCCGTGCTGCTAAGTGTTCCCTTCTGCTGCATTCTCGCAAGTGTCCGTCTTCATTCCCGTGCACCGTTGCCATGGTTTCTGCATCCGTGGCCGGTCGGTGCACGGCCGCAACAACGTCAGCAACGAGGCCATGCGAGCCAACTTGCGCCAACAGGAGGTGAGCCACGGGAGGCGAACCGCGATTAAACCCAGGCGCGGCACGCGTGGCATCTAGCCCTTGAAGGAAGCACAGCAGCATGGTGAGGCCAGAGCAAGCCTCTCTTCTTTGGAAAGAATACCGGTGCTGGAAATGTGGAGCAAGTCTCCTTTTAGCTCTGACATTTATCCTAATCCCTCTACATGGGAAATGGGGTGAAAGCTCCCTGTGTTATTTCAGTTGGCTTAATCAAAGAGCTCAGTAAGACGATAAAAAGTAATTACACTCAACACCTGCCCTTAATGGCAAAGCTATCTAATAAAAATGTACATTGTATTCACGGTGTGTGTTACCCTCTGGTCTTCTGGGCGCGTAATCCAGTTTTAATAGTGATTTTAAGCCGACCGAGAGGAAATGGAGCAAAAGTTAATTTTTTTTCTTCTCTTTCCCCTAACGCTAGGAGTACCTCTGTGCTCCGAGAGGACTGGAGCTAAACTCAGAAGCACAAACCTTTGAATTTGCTCTGGCTGACAAAACCGGGCAGCGACTAGAGAGGCTGGCATCGCCGTGTGACTTTCCCCGCGTCTGTATGAGTATGTTTTTGACATTTGCTAAGGCCACTTCATGTTCAGCACGTTTTTTTATTTCACACACGGGCTTGTTTATGAATGACTAAAAACGTGCCCATAGGAATGCAAGATTTGTTGTTTTTTGTTAGCATCGGACGTTAATAACACAGGAAAAGAGACATGCGAGTTTGTCGGCACAGTGTCAAATCGCTTTTGAAATCTGTTCAGTCGCGTCTGCCATCTGGATCCTGGCGGCGCGGCCTTCGGCAACGTCCTGTACTACAGCAACGAGTCGATCTTCCGCTCCTCGACATACTGCCCATCTGCATCGTCGATCTGACCATTCGTCACGTACGCCGTGCAGCAGGTGAACCTGAGTCTCCGTCTGCTTCTTCCACACCCACACACGCACGCGCGCACACACGCACGCACGCACGCACACACAAACACACACACACACACACACACACAAACCTATGACTATCGGCGTGTTAACTCCGCCACAGGTTTTGGGCACCCTAAGATACTACATCTCCAGACGAAATCTGTCCAGTAAGACCTTGGTGGACCTTTGTTTTCTCATAAAGCGACAGTGCTCTGAACTACGCAGGACCCATAGCTTTGGCCTGGAAAATCCACTAAGGTCAACCATGGGGAAAAGTTGAGTTGTACAACAAAGTAATTTTTTGGGCAAAAATAGGTTCTCGGGTACCCGAATCCTGATTCAGGGTGTGTCATTGGGTAAAACCTTTTTGTATGAGATTCCATTTCACACCATACACTCCGTATGTGCTGTATATGTAACTTACACACCATGTTATTCAAATGGTATTAAATCCAGTGTGGTTTCCTTTGTTTCCATGACAGCAGCTATCAATGCGAATTATCCTAAATGAGTACAAAAGGGATCCACAAGAATCTGCGTATCTGCTGCAAACCTCTGTGTGGTTTAACCATCCCGTTTCTCCCGCAGAGAGCACAGACTGACTACCAGATGCTTGTTTTGGTCTTATCTTATCTCTGCAGGTGCCTGTTAGTGACTGTCACACCTAAAAAGCAGACTCGCTGCTTGTAAAGGACAATATCTTTTTGCATGAAGAAGATCCAAGGTTCCTTATTGACCGAGAGTGAATTCATTTGGGCCCCGTTATTTATTTTGGTGGGCAAATGGTCTGCTGTGCAAAGGACAAGATACTTCTGTCTCGGTACCATTTCTTTCTCTAACCCTGAAACAGTCGTGCATAGCCAGTCATGCGAGCGCATTGTACATCTAAATACAATGCATTCAGCCCTCTGAAGAATGGGGGGGTCAAACTAATTTCAGTGTGAATTTTCACTGGAGCCAAGACATGCCCAGTTTAGCCAGTAAGTGGTTGAATCGGTGGATTCATTTGTGAATACTGAAAATAGACATTGCCTCTTTTTAATAATTTGGAATTATTTATTGTAGTTATTTTAATTTTTTCTCCACCAATTATGCTGATGAGTCTTGGCCCATCACTTCCAACTCTGCCACGACACACAAAGAGGGCGAGCAAATGGTCTGATGGTTCTCCTCTCATCCAATAACCTTTGAGCCACCCGTAATTTTACACTCTGCCGGCGCTGCCCTCCTCCCAGCACTGCTAGCCCGTGGGCACTCAGACTTGAGCCAAGAGAAGCCCCCTGCCCCTTTCTCCTGCCCTGGCTCACTACTCTCTCCTGATCACAGTCAGCTAACGACATGATCTGTATTCAAACCTGCCAAATCCACATCACCCAGCCTAGTATATACTAGAGGGAGTGCGTTTACCAACAGCCGGGTTCTTCCTTTTTCCTCATTCCTAAAACAGCTATTTGCCTTTTACGAATAACTAGCAATGCCCTTCTGGCTTTTCATTCCATCTCGAACTATTTTAAAGTTGTTTTTATTATTTGGATTTAAGTGTCCAGGTTGGTGGAAATCAGATTTCAATTTATTCTGGTTTGAGATCTAAAAGAAGCAGACCTTGTAACCCCCAAGGACTGGCGAACCTGCTGTAGAGATCATGGATTGTATTCTTTTTACCACTAGAGGGCAGCAGGCTACCACAAGGTAGGGGTTGTCTCTCTTTAAACACGGGAAGACTTAAATCAACCAACTTTACACACACACAAACACTAGAGTAAAAAGAATTACAAACACAAATCAGCTTATGGTAATGAACACCAGCATTCCATGGATAAAGTTGAGATATTAAAGCTGTTCATTTGAAAAGGAGTCTTGTTGAATACAAAAAAACCTGCAGTACTCTGTCATTATGTTGATATGGCGATTGAGGCCATTTTCTAACACTATTTAATATCTATGTAAAGAAGTTAGTGGTGCGATTGGAACGACCCTATGCAGAGGGAGGACCACAGTACAGTGGCTCCAGCAGAGCATTGCTCTGAATAGCTGTTAAAACATTCAAAACTAAAAGAAGAATGTATGCTGTATTACAAAGACAAACTACAATTTAATATACCTATTAAAATATCCAAACTCTTTCCACTGTACAGAAGCAAGGTTTGGGGTGAACTCAACATCTGCACAACTACACTAAAAGGGTCCTGCATGCAGATTTAAAAAACACAACATATATCTTAAAAGTGAATTATCCTTCTGTTTATCATAAATATCCAATAGAGAGCTCTAAAATTCTGGATTCACCTAAAATCAAGTGCACATGATCCTTGAATACAGTCCACTCAGTCTTTCTCAGAAGCTTACTAACCATATAAATCCAATTAACCTACATCAAGATCATAAACAAGCACAAATCAGAATAAATCTGATTATAAAGCAAACCATGCACTCCCATGGGAAACATTGGAAACCAAGCACAAAGCAAACTATATTGGCCCTGTATTGTGATTACGCGTAGGCCAAGTCAAAGATACAAAACAGAGACTGATCAGGACCAAATACTGGCCCAGGTGACCACGGTGGTCACTGCCAACATCCTCCTGCACTGTAAAAGAACCACAGCATCAATCAACACAAATAATAACATAAATAAATTTGTTCAAATCTTTATTGTTTTTGGTTCTTTTTACAGCTTATTATATTGTAATTATTTTTATTCATGCTCCATTTGTGTGCTTGTGTGTTTGTGTGTTTGTGTGTGTGTGTGTGTGTGTGTGTGTGTGTTTGTGTGTGTGTGTGTGTGCGTGCGTGCGTGTACGCGAGTGTATGTCTGATTGTGTGTGTGTGTGCGTGTGCGTGCGTGCGTGTGTGTGCGTGCGTGCGTGCGTGTGTGCGCGAGTGTGTGTGTTTGTGTGTTTGCGTATGCGTGTGTGTGTGTGCGTGTTTGTGTGTGTGTGTGTGTGCATGTGCGTTTGTGTGCGTGTGCATGTGTGTGTGTTAGTGTGTGTGTGCACGTGCGCGTTTGTGTGCTTTTTTGTGTGTGTATGTGTGTGTGTGTTCATGTGCGTGTGCGTGTGCGTGTGCGTGTGCGTGTGCGTGTGCGTGTGTGTGTGTGTGGTGGGCAGAGGAAGAAGGGAGCTTTAAATCAGACTTTGATGTGCTGGCCAAGTCACCCTGTGGAAGGCAGCTGTTATCTGTGTGATAAACACTCCTGTTTACTTGCCGCAGATTCTTTCCCAAGATCCAGAGCTCCTCGCCCCTTTCTTATTTAGATGAAGGGAAATTAAAACAATGTCTCATGCCAGCCCACCCCCATTCAGGACAATCAGGCTCTTAAAATTCCAATATTCTGCCAAGTTCCCAATGAGCTCCTCTTAAGCCCTGCTGAGGAAATCGGTTGATGCCTCTACAATCAGCAGACAATTGCTTGTAGAGACGCTTCTAATTACAGAAAGCTATGAGTATAATTATGTACCCCCAGGGTCTGGGAGTGGGGAAATCAAAGGCTGAAAGGGACCCTCTTCCCTCTCTCTTCAGTGGGAGGCTCGATGATTGACAGACCTATTTGGTTTGCTGCAGTGATAGTGGCAAGGGCTCACCACAACTGAAGAGATCTTGGAGGAGCTGCGGAGTCCAGAGCAATAACGGCTCTGCGGTGGGGTGGGGAACCAGAGCACGATGCAATGATTTTCTTTCTCCCAGAATGCAAAGCCCCGCCTCCCCTCCCATTTCTTGCCATACCTTATGCGTTTTCTCCCTGATTATTTTCATTGGTCGCTAAGAGGAGTGTTGTCACCACGTGTCCTACACCAAAGAGCCAAGCTGCCCTGGAGTCTGGAGAGAGTTATAATAGACAGTGTGTCACGTGATTATGAGAGGCTGACAACAAAACATATATGGATGCTGGGTTCGGTTGAGTTTCTCTCTTGGCTCTCTCCTTTCCCAGCAGGCTTTGAGCTGGGAAACCCACATTCTACCTGTCCCCACTGCCTTGCAGATGGTCCTATCAGCTGTCAGCTGTTGGAGAGAATTGTGATCCCCACTCCCCGAAAAATATGTTCCATCTCTCACAAGACTGCCATTGATCCATTAATAACCTCTCATTCCTGTAAGTAATCGCTTTGTGCAGGGGTGCCAGGTTGGTACGGTCTTTCCGGTGCAGGATTTCTAGAATTATCTCTTTGAGGGGCATATGAGAATTGGGAGTGTAGGTGCCTCAGCAGCTGTGGCAATCAATGATGATGTGAGGACTTATAGGGTGGCCCTATATTGGCCACAAATCTATGCCCAGCCATCCATGAGACAAAAGGGACAGAAAAGTCTCTTTTCTCTTAGGAGTTTGCTTTGAAACACATAGGGGAGTTATGCCTGTGGTGGAGGCTTTGGGTTATTTACCCTCAAGAGCTCAACAAAATAATTATCTGGAGATTAGATCAACTGAACTGGGATCAGTAGGTTAGAACTGTGTTGTGTTAAAGGTAAGTATTTTGTTTGAAGAATGGAGGAGGTCATGTGGAGGTTTCATTAGGCAGTGTGTAGCTGGTTGCACTTGAAGGGGAAGTTCAGCCATTAGCATCGTGGCCGTCTGTGAAACGTCGGACCTGGCAGACAGCATGTTCTGTGGTCGCTCTGCCGCTCATAGCAGTAGGAGCGGCTAAGGATGTATGAAAGGAGGCTTTTCACACTTCTATAAAAGAAAAAAAGAAGCAGCTTATTTATTTCTGTCAACAAGGGCCCTGGAGCCCCGCCCCAACAACCCCACCCCCACCCCAGGGCACAAATCAGTCGGGGAGGGGGGAGACGCCGGCGGGAGACACTGGACACCCCTTAATGGCACGCTCGACGAGCCCAAAATCAAAGCGTTCACGTACGGCTGCTGCCAATACACTGAGACAGGCAGGAGACCTTGTGGTCTCATGGCCAAAATCAGCACAGCTTGTGTTAACTGCCTTCTGCTCCAGAATGCACCCACTCACCAATGGGCATGAGGGCTCTTCTATTTACTCTCCTCCTGAAAGGGGTTGTTGCTGCGTGAGGGGAGCTCAGGGAGAAACAGTCGTTATCGTGCTATCACAGGCCAATCAATTCTTTATTGGTTTATTTCACATTAATGCAAATCAGCTGGATCGGGGAAAAAATGTTGTTTTTTTCAGCGGTTAAGCCATTTTTTGTTTAAAGAATGGTTCAGAAGGAGAAATTTAATAACTGGGACCAGGATGGCTAATGCACGGGACTTGATGAAAAGCTCGGTTAAATCTCATCTCATGACGGTGCGAGTTTCACAGTGCCAAACTAGATGAAGTAAATTCCTCCTCTGCCGAAACTGAAGCCCTGCTTTTGTCTTGTTGTGTTCATCTGGATGGCACCATAGCTCTGCATGTACCTGGAGAAATGGACACTGCATTAGCACTGTGCTATGCTACCCCACTCCGTCCCCAAACTGAGTTTTCATTAACGACCTAAAGCAGGGACCATATTTTACACCGCAAAGACTTCATAGGACGTTAAGACAAGTTAACGCAGCATACTGAGTTCAACATAGTAGTTAAGAAATGTTAAATTTCTCACCATTTTCCTTTTGGCTCTTTGCCAGGTCCATGTTGCCGGGGGCTACTGCAACGTTGGTTAACAAGGCCGTTTATTTGGCTCAGAATTTCTGTTATCTTGTTCTGCCGTTCTCCGTCTATTCCGCAGACTGCCAACTACGTTTGTGAAATGTTTAACTGAATGCGCTGTGGAGCCGGATCCTCTAAAGTGTTTCCACATTAGCCTGAAGGAACATTTCCCAGAGGGCGAAGCTGCTATGCACAGAATAAACACTTCTAATTGGCCTTGGAGCCCTGTAATTCTGAGACTTCATTGACTTCTAGCCACAAGAAGCCGTAGGAGAGCTGAGATGACGTGTGTTTCCATTCATAAATCCGCTTTGGCTTCGACGGCTGCTTGGCTTCCAGGCCACCGGGCCTGTTCCAAACAAACTGCACTGTTGGCATCAACAGAGTCGGACCTCTTTCAGGCCTTGTGTGCGATATCAGAGCTGCCAGCGCGTATTTGTGCGCGCGTGCGTGCGCGAGTGCAAGTTCGCGCGTACGCTCTCACAGGTGCTTGAAGGAACGCGGTCTGTCCTTCCCGCGGTTCATCCTGTGGACACAGAGCGATTCAGGTCCCGACGCAGAACATCAGACTCTGGACTGAAGACTCTGGCTGAACCGCGGAGACGCAAGCGTGGATCTCATTGTTTAAAGGCATCCGCAAACACCGCAGATCTCACAGTTCTTTCTCTCACATCACGTTCTTGATCTCCAGCACAGCCCCATCTGTTTCCACGCTGAGAACAACACGGCTTCGAATTTCTTAAAACAAAGCGCTGCTGGTCCAGAGGAACGGATGGGATCTTTTTTCCCCCCTTTCCATGCCTATATTTCTGCTAATGGTCCATTTTCCTCTCTAGAGTTCTGAAGCAGACCGCCGCCTCATGATCTTGCTCTGAGCCATCTGCAAGTGTTCATTTTTTTGGATAAAAATTGTCATTCCTGAAGTCACAGCCTCTTTTGCTACCCATCGCCACAGGCCCACACACACACACACACACACACACACACACACACACACACACACACACACACACACACACACGCACACACACATAC